>CM038677.1:255925404-256226831 GCA_021605205.1 Aegilops longissima | reverse complement strand
TAAATAGCGTAGTGTGGAATAATGGTGGATGGGTAAAAGGAATTGTCCTAGGCAATTGTTAACAAGACCGATAGTCGCCATTGCAATTTCATATGAGGGAGAGGCGAAGCTAACATACTTTTCTACTTGAATCATATGCACTTATGATTGGAACTCTAGCAAGCATCTGCAACTACTAAAGATCATTAAGGTAAAATCCAACCATAGCATTAAAGCATCAAGTCCTCTTTATTCCCATATTCGAATAATCCCGCTTACTCGGGTTTGTGTTTCAGCCACTCACCAACCCACTATGTTTAATCATTAACGATTGCAACACCCTACATGTTGAATCACCACGCTATGCTTGCATACGGAGGGCACCATAGGACAGCACCAAATAAAACATACAACTCATACCAATCTAGATCATCAATCAACCCAAAGACAAAAGATATCCACTCAAAACATCATAGGATGGCAACACATCATTGGATCATAATATGTGGCATAAAGCACCATGTTCAAGTAGGGATTACAGCGGGTGTTGTTGGGGAACGAGTAATTTCAAAAATTCCTACGCACACGCAAGATCATGGTGATGGCATAGCAACGAGAGGGGAGAGGTATGTCCACGCACTGTGAGATCGTGAAGCGGAAGCGCTATAACAACGCTGTTGATGTAGTCGACGCCTTCACGATCCGACCGATCCAAGTACCGAACGCACGGCACCTCCGAAGTTCAGACACGCTCAGCTCGATGACGATCCCCGGCTCCGATCCAGAAAGCGTCGGGATGAGTTCCACAAGACGACGCATGCAGGACGATGATGATGCTCCACCAACGCAGGGCTTCGCTTAAGCTCCGCGACGATATGACTTCACTGCGCGCAGGCTTCGCTTAAGCTCCGCGACGATATGACCAAGTGGAATATGGTGGAGGGGGCACCGACACGGCTAAGGAACGATCCGAGATCAACTTGTGTGTCATGGGTGCCCCCGCCTCAGATATAAAGGAGCAAGGGGGTGCGGCGGCCCTAGGGGAGGCGCTGCCGAGGAGTCCTACTCCCACCGAGTAGGACTCCCCCCTTCCTAGTTGGATTAGACTTGGGGAGGGGAAGAGGAAGGGCGCCCCTCTCCTTGTCCTATTCGGACTAGGGGAGGCGCGCGCCTGCCCCGCCGCCCTCCTCTTCTCCCTTATGGCCCATCAAGGCCCATTGACTTCTCGGAGGGTTCCGTAACCCCTGTTCCGTAAAATCCTGCTTTCATCCGAACCTTCCAAGTCCAAACATAGGCTTCCAATATATCGATCTTTATGTCTCGACCATTTCGAGACTCCTCGCCATGTCCGTGATCACATCCGGACCAACAAACTTCGCACATCAAAACTTATAAACTCATAATAAACTGTCATCGAACGTTGTTGCATGGACTCTACGGTTCGAGAACTATGTAGACATGACCTAGAACTATTCTCGGTCAATTACCAATAGCGGAACCTCGGATGCTCATATTGGTTCCTACATATTCTACGAAGATCTTTATCGGTCAAACCGCATAACAACATACGTTGTTCCCTTTGTCATCGGTATGTTACTTGCCCGAGATTTGATCGCCGGTATCCAATACCTAGTTCAATCTCGCTATCGCAAGTCTCTTTACTCGCTCGTAATACATCATTTCATAACTAACTCATTAGTTATAATGCTTGCAAGGCTTAGGTGATGAGTATTACCGAGAAGGCCCAGAGATACCTCTCCGACAATCGGAGGACAAAACCTAATCTCGATTTATGCCAACTCAACATATACTTTTGGAGACACAGAGAGTACCTTTATAATCACCCAGCCATGCTAGACGCTTGGTAGCACACAAAGTGTTCCTCCGTAAACGGAGTTGCATAATCTCATAGTTGCGGAACTTTGTATAAGTCATGAAGAAAGCATAAGCAACATACTAAACGATCAAGTGCTAAGCTAACGGAATGGGTCAAGTCAATCACATCATTCTCCTAATGATGTGATCCCGTTAATCAAATGACAACTCATGTCTATGGTTAGGAAACATAACCATCTTTGATTAACGAGCTAGTAAAGTAGAGGCATACTAGTGACACTGCTTGTCTATGTATTCACACATGTATTATGTTTCCGGTTAATACAATTCTAGCATGAATAATAAACATTTATCATGATATAAGGAAATAAATAATAACTTTATTATTGCCTCTAGGGCATATTTCCTTCAGCCTCCCACTTGCACTAGAGTCAATAATCTAGATTACACAAGAATGATTCTAACACCCATGGAGTCTTGGTGCTGATCATGTTTTGCTCGTGGAAGAGGCTTAGTCAACGGTCTCGCAACATTCAGATCCGTATGTATCTTGCAAATCTCTATGTCTCCCACTTGGACTTGGTCCCAATGGAATTGAAGCATCTCTTGATATGCTTGGTCCTCTTGTGAAATCTGGATTCCTTTGCCAAGGCAATTGCACCAAGATTGTCACAGAAGATCTTCATTGGTCCCGATGCACTAGGTATGACACCTAGATCGAAATGAACTCTTTCATCCGCATTCTTCATTTGCTGCTCCAAGCAGCTATGTACTCCGCTTCACATGTAGATCCCGCCACGACGCTTTGTTTAGAACTGCACCAACCGACAGCTCCACCGCTTAATAAAAATAGTATCCGGTTTATATTTAGAATCGTCCGATCAGTGTCAAAGCTTGCATCGACGTAACCATTTACGATTAGCTCTTTGTCACCTCCATATACGAGAAACATATCCTTAGTCCCTTTTCGTATTTCAGATGTTCTTGACCACTGCCCAAATGATCCACTCGATTACTTTGGTACCTTCCCGCCAAGCTTATTGCTAAGCATACGCCAGTCTGGTACACAGCATTGCATACATGATAGAGCCTATGGCTGAAGCATAGGAACATTTTTCATTTTCTCTATCTTTCATTGTGGTCGGGCATTGAGTCCGACTCAATTTCACACCTTGTAACACGTAAAAACCTTTCTTTGCCTCGATCCATTTTGAACTTTTTCAAAACTTTATCAAGGTATGTGCTTTGTGAAAGTCCAATTAAGCCGCCTTGATCTATCTCTATAGATCTTGATGCCCAATATGTAAGCAGCTTCACCGAGGTCTTTCATTGAAAAACTTTTATTCAAGTATCCTTTATGCTATCCAGAATTCTATATCATTTCCAATCAATAATATGTCATCCACATATAATATCGAAATGCTACAGAGCTCCCACTCACTTTCTTGTAAATACAAAGCTTCTCCAAAAGTCTCAGATAAAACCATATGCTTTGATCACACTATCAAAGCATTTATTCCAACTCCGAGAGGCTTGCACTGCACCATAAATTGATCGCTGGAGCTTGCACACTTTGTTAGCACCTTTGGATCAACAAAACCTTCGGTTGCATCATATACAACTCTTCTTCTAGAAATCCATTCAAGAATGCAGTTTTTACATCCATTTGCCAAATTTCATAATCATAAAATGCAGCAATTGCTAACATGATTCGGACAGACTTAAGCATCGCCACGGGTGAGAAAGTCTCATCGTAGTCAAACCCTTGAACTTGTCGAAACCTTTCGCAACAAGTCGAGCTTTATAGACAGCTACATTACCATCGCCGCCTTCTTCTTAAAAATCCATTTATTCTCAATGGCTTGCCGATCATCGGCAAGTCAACCAAAGTCCATACTTTGTTCTCATACATGGATCCCATCTCGATTTCATGGCTTCAAGCCATTTTATGAATCTGGGCTCACCATCGCTTCTTCATAGTTCGTAGGTTCTCCATGATCTAGTATCATGACTTCCGTAATAGGATTACCGCACTACACTGTGCGGATTTTATTCTCGTTGATCTACGAAGTTCAATGACAACTTGATCTGAAGTTTCATGATCATTATCATTGTCTTCCTCGCTAATTGGTGTAGGTGTCACGTAAACCGATTTCGTGATGAACTACTTTCCAATAAGGAGCTGGTACTATTACCTCATCAAGTTCCACTTTCCTCCCACTCACTTCTTTCGAGAGAAACTCCTTTCTAGAAAGGATCCATTCTTAGCAACGAATGTCTTGCCTTCGGATCTGTGATAGAAGGTATACCCAATTGTCTCCTTTGGGTATCCTATGAAGACACATTTTCCGATTTGGGTTCAAGCTTATCAGTTGAAGCTTTTTCACATAAGCATCGCAACCCCAAACTTTCGAAACGACAACTTTGGTTTCTTGCCAAACCATAGTTCATAAGGTGTCGCCTCAACGGATTTTGACGGTGTCCTATTTAACGTGAATGCGCCGCCTCTAAAGCATAACCCCAAAACGATAGCGGTAAATCGGAAATAGACATCATAGATCGCACCATATCTAGTAAAGTACGACATAACGCTCGACACACCATTACGCTGTGGTGTTCCTGGCATGAGTTGCTAAACTATTCCGCATTGCTTCAAATGTAGACCAAACTCATAACTCAAATATTCTCCTCCACGATCAGATCAGAAACTTTATTTTCTTGTTACGATGATTTTCAACTTCACTCTGAAATTCTTTGAACTTTTCAAATGTTTCAGATTTATGCTTCATCAAGTAGATATACCCGTATCCGCTTAAATCATCCGTGAAGGTGAGAAAATAACGATATCCGCCACGAGCTTCAACATTCATCGGACCACATACATCTCGTATGTATGATTTCCAACAAATCTGTTGCTCTCTCCATACAACCGAGAACGGTGTTTTAGTCATCTTGCCCATGAGGCACGGTTCACAAGTACCAAGTGATTCATAATCAAGTGATTCCAAAAGTCCATCCAGATGGAGTTTCTTCATGCTTTTACATCGATATGACCTAAACGGCAAAGTACACAAATAAGTTGCACTATCATTATCAACTCTGATCTTTTGGCTTCGACATTATGAATATGTGTATCACTACCGTCGAGATTCAACAAGAATAGACCATTCTTCAAGGGTGCATGACCATAAAAGATATTACTCATATAAATAGAACAACCATTATTCTCTCGATTTAAATGAATAACCGCCTCGCATTAAACAAGATCCAGATATAATGTTCATGCTCAACGCCGCACCAAATAACAATTATTTAGGTCTAAAACTAACTCAAGGTAGATGTAGAGGTAGCGTACAACCGCGATCACATTGACTTTGGAACCGCTTTCCCACGCGCATCGTCACCTCGCCCTTTGCCAAGTGCTCGCTTATTCAGTAGTCCCTGCTTCGAAGTTGCAAATATTAGCAATGTAACCAGATCAAATACCTGTGTGCTACTACGAGCTCTAGTAAGGTACACATCAATAACATGTATATCACATATACCTTTGTTCACCTTGCCATCCTTCTTATCCGCCAAATACTTGGGGCAGTTCCGCCCAAAGGTCCAGCCTGCTTAAAGAAAACACTCGCTTGTGCTTAGGTCCAGACTTGGGTTTCTTCTCTTGAGCAGCAACTTTCTTGCTGTTCTTTTGAAGTTTCCTTCTTCTTCCCTTTGCCCTTTTTCTTGAAACTAGTGGTCTTGTTGACCATCAACACTTGATGCTCTTTCTTGATTTCTACCTCGCATGCTTTTAGCATCATGTAAGAGCTCAGAATTGTCTTAGTCATCCCTTGCATATTATAGTTCATCACGAAGCTCTTGTAGCTTGGTGGCGTGATTGGAGAATGTCAATGACACTATCATCCGGAAGATTAACTCCCAGCTGAATTAAGTGATTATTATACCTGCACATTTTGAGTATGTGCTCACCGATGTAACTATTCTCCTCCATCTTGCAGCTATAGAACTTATTGGAGACTTCATATCTCTCAATCCGGCATTTGCTTGAAATATTAACTTCAACTCTTGAACATCTCATATGCTCCATGACGCTCAAAACGCCGTTGAAGACCCGGTTCTAAGCCGTAAAGCATGGCACATCGAACTATAGAGTAGTCATCGCTTTGCTCGCCAGACGCTCACAACTTCGGCGTTGTTCTCAGCAGCAGGTTCGCACCCAGCGGTGCTTCCAGATTTAATTCTTCTGCAGCAATGAGGATAATCTCGTTACGGACCCAGTCCGTAATTGCTACCATCATCTTTCAACTTTGCTTTCAAGGAACGCATTAAAATTCAACGGAACAACAAAGACAAGCCATCTATCTACAAGAAACATAGACAAGCAAAATACTATCAGTACTAAGTTCATGATAAATTTAAGTTCAATTAATCATATTAAAAACTCCCACTTAGACAGACATCTCTCTAGTCATCTAAGTGATTACGTGATCCAAATCAACTAAACCATAACCGATCATCACGTGAGATGGAGTAGTTTTCAATGGTGAACATCACTATGTTGATCATATCTACTATATGATTCACGCCGACCTTTCGGTCTCCGTGTTCCGAGGCCATATCTGCATATGCTAGGCTCGCCAAGTTTAACTCGAGTATTCTGCGGTGTAAAACTGGCTTGCACTCGTTGTAGATGGACGAGAACTATCACACCCGATCATCACGCGGGTGTCCGGGTACTACTTAACTTTTAGCAACGGTGCATACTGTGGAGAACACTTCTTGATAATTTTAGTGAGAGATCATCTTATAATGCTACCGCCAATCAAAGCAAGATAAGATGCATAAAGGATAAACATCACATGCAATCAATATAAGTGATATGATATGGCCATCATCATCTTGTGCTTGTGATTCCATCTCCAAGCACCGCCATGACCACCATTGTCACCGCGCGACACCTTGATCTCCATCGTAGCATCGTTGTCGCCTCGCCAACTATTGCTTCTACGACTATCGCCATCGCTTAGTGATAAAGTAAAGCAATTACATGGCTTTTGCATTTCATACAATAAAGCGACAACCATATGGCTCCTCGCCAGCTGTCGATAACTTCGTTACAAAACATGATCATCTCATACAATAAAATATAGCATCACGCCTTGACCATATCACATCACAACATGCCCTGCAAAACAAGTTAGACGCCCTCTACTTTGTTGTTGCAAGTTTTACGTGGCTGCTACGGGCTGAGCAAGAACCGTTTTACCTACGCATCAAAACCACAACGATAGTTTGTCAAGTTGGTGCTGTTTTAACCTTCGCAAGGACCGGGCGAGCCACACTCGGTTCAACTAAAGTGAGAGAAACAGACACCCGCCGGTCACCTTTAAGCAACAAGTGCTCAAGCGGTGAAACCAGTCTCGCAGAAGCGCACGCGTAATGTCGGTCCGGCCGCTTCATCTCACAATACCGCTGAACCAAAGTATGACATGCTGGTAAGCAAGATGACTTATATCGCCCACAACTCACTTGTGTTCTACTCTGCATATGACATCAACGCATAAAACCAGGCTCGATGCCATCGCTGGGGAACGAGTAATTTCAAAAATTTCCTACGCACACGCAAGATCATGGTGATGGCATAGCAACGAGAGGGGAGAGTGTATGTCCACGCACTGTGAGACCGAAGCGGAAGCGTTATAACAACGCTGTTGATGTAGTCGACGCCTTCACGATCCGACCGATCCAAGTACCGAACGCACGGCACCTCCGAAGTTCAGACACGCTCAGCTCGATGACGATCCCCGGCTCCGATCCAGAAAGGCCGGGATGAGTTCACAAAGACGACGGCATGGTGACGATGATGATGCTCCACCGATGTAGGGCTTCTCCTAAGCTCCGCGACGATATGACTTCATCGGGCGCAGGCTTCACTTAAGCTCCGCGACGATATGACCGGTGGAATATGGTGGAGGGGGCACCACACACGCTAAGGAACGACACGTAGATCAACTTGTGTGTCATGGGGTGCCCCCGCCTCAGATATAAAGGAGCAAGGGGGTGCGGCCGCCCTAGGGGAGGTAAGGCCGAGGAGTCCTACTCCCACCGAGTAGGACTCCCTTTCCTAGTTGGATTAGGACTTGGGGGGGGAAGAGGAAGGGGCGCCGCCCTCTCCTTGTCCTATTCGGACTAGGGGAGGGGGCGCGCCTGCCCCGGCCGCCCTCCTCTTCTCCCTTATGGCCCATCAAGGCCCATTGACCCCCGGAGGGTTCCGTAACCCCCGTGTTCCCAGAAATCCCTTTCATCCGAACCTTCCAAGTCCAAACATAGGCTTCCAATATATCGATCTTTATGTCTCGACCATTTCGAGACTCGCCATGTCCGTGATCACATCCGGACTCAACAAACTTCGTACATCAAAACTTATAAACTCATAATAAACCGTCATCGTAATGTTAAGCGTATGGACTCTACGGGTTCGAGAACTATGTAGACATGACCTAGAACTATTCTCGGTCAATTACCAATAGCGAACCTCGGACGCTCATATTGGTTCCTACATATTCTACGTAAGATCTTTATCGGTCAAACCGCATAACAACATACGTTGTTCCTTTGTCATCGGTATGTTACTTGCCCAAGATTTGATCGCGGTATCCAATACCTAGTTCAATCTCGCTACCGCAAGTCTCTTTACTCGCTCAGAATACATCATTTCATAACTAACTCATTAGTTATAATGCTTGCAAGGCTTAGGTGATGAGTATTACCGAGAAGGCCCAGAGATACCTCTCCGACAATCGGAGTGACAAAACCTAATCTCGATTTATGCCAACTCAACATATACTTTTGGAGACACCTGAGAGTACCTTTATAATCACCCAGCTTATGCTAGACGCTTTGGTAGCACACAAAGTGTTCCTCCGTAAACGGAGTTGCATAATCTCATAGTTGCAGGAACTTTGTATAAGTCATGAAGAAAGCATAAGCAACATACTAAACGATCAAGTGCTAAGCTAACGGAATGGGTCAAGTCAATCACATCATTCTCCTAATGATGTGATCCCGTTAATCAAATGACAACTCATGTCTATGGTTAGGAAACATAACCATCTTTGATTTAACGAGCTAGTAAAGTAGAGGCATACTAGTGACACTGCTTGTCTATGTATTCACACATGTATTATGTTTCCGTTAATACAATTCAAGCATGAATAATAAACATTTATCATGATATAAGGAAATAAATAATAACTTTATTATTGCCTCTAGGGCATATTTTTTTCAGGTGCGGGAGAGTGGACCGCGTAAAATAGATGAGGATGGTGATGATGATGGTGATGTTGATGAAGACGATCACCGTGGTGATGATTCCTCCTCGGATGGCACTCCCAAGTGCCACCAAGAGAGAGGAGGAGAGGTTCTCCCTTGTGACTCCTCCTCCATGGCCTCCACCTCCGGGTCCTTGGCCTTCATGGTGATGATGGCCCTCCGGATACTCCTCCATGGCCACCGGTGATGATGGCCCCTCCAAAGCCAGGTGCCGAGAGGGCCTAGAGTGATTTCTCGTGGCTACAGAGTCTTGGCGGCGGAACTTCCGATCTAGGTTAATTTTCCGAGGTTTCAGATTTATAGGAATTTTTGGCGCCGGTCTCACGTCAAGGAGGTGCCCGAGGTGTCCACGAGGCAGCCCACATGCCCGGGGTGGGCGCACTTCACCTTCGTGGGCACCCCGACTCTCCCGCCCAACTCTTTACTCCGAGGTCTTCTTTTGGTCCATAAAAAATCATCAAAAATTGGCTCGTCAATTGGACTCCATTTGGTATTCCTTTTCTGCAAAACTCGAAAACAAGGAGAAAACGGAAACTGGCACTGGGCTCTAGGTTAATAGGTTAGTCCCAAAAATCATATAAAATAGCATATAAATGCATATAAAACATCTAAGATGGATAATATAATAGCATGAATACTTCATAAATTACAGATACGTTGGAGACGTATCAACGGCGCATATGTCTCGAAGTGCGTGTTTGCTCCTCCTCTTCGTCACGTGAATCATGTTCACTGTTTTGACCTCTGGTGGGAACTTTTTCTGTCCCCCGGTGTTTTACTGGTGAGGCTCATCCTCGTCTTCACTTGGTGTCTCCTCCCTTGTGTTCGGGCGCTTTAGCCACCGCCCGCTTGAAAACCTAGCATTCTCTGTTGGTGTGATTCGCAGGTTTGTTCGGACGTGCCATGAATATGACATAACTGCCTAGAATCTTGTTTAGGCCGGACGGTCCATCTCTCGCTGCTTTTAAATGGCTTCTTCCGCTGACCGGTCGAGTCTTCGAATCCGCTGCCATCACCGTGTTGTCCGGGTTGTCTTCATTGTTTTGATGCTTACTTTATTGCGCCGTGGTTTTCCATTACCGCCATCGACTTCAGATGTGACTGGTCATTGGTGCCGCCACGGGCCAGCCTAACTATCTTCGCCTGCAAAAGCGGGTCATAAGGCTTGTTAGGGCTGCCATTGTCCTTGGTTTTTCCTGGCCGAGGTGTTCATGCGAGCCATTTGTCTCTTGACATCGGTTTGAAAGCCGCTAAAGCTTCAAGGCCCCGGCAATGACGATCCGATTCTTCTTAGTGAGGAATCTATTCCAAAGCTTGGGCTGACTCTCCGGCTGTTGAATTATATGACTTTCGTCAGATCCGGAGGTCGGACATAGGTCCCTTGAAAATTAGCCTGAAAAGCATCCTCAAGCTCTTCCCAACTTCCAATTGAGTTTTCGGAGGTTTTCACCAAAGGCTCGGCTGGTCCTTTCAACTTGAGGGGCAGTATTTGATGGCGGAGATCATCTCCACGAGCCATATGGATATGAAGGATAAAGTCTCGATCCGCACCCTGTGGTCCGCTGTCCGTCAGACGCTCTATGTTCACGGGCTTGAATCCTCTCGAAATTGTGATCCAAAGACTCATCGGTGAAGCATAGGGGCACAAGACCTGCATTTGGATGTGTCATGATGTTCTCGGTTGTAGTATTCGGTTTTGATTCTGTGCCGGAGTGCGCTTCCTAGATCCGTAGATGGACCTGGTCATACCGACATCATTAGCCGGCCTATCGCGGCCACGGGGTGGTTGATCCGGCTCATCGGCCATTTTATTTTTCGTCTTTATAGGCTCTAAAGCCTCGCCATCGATTCAGCAAAGAGCTTGCGCTTTGATAGCTTTTTGTGTGGCGACTACCACCGTATTTTTCTGCAGTGTCAAGCACTTTGTTCCATCTATCGTTGAGTGTATTCTGCGCGCTTTGAGCCTTTGTTTACTTCTTTAGACTTCGCAGCGATGGCGTAGAAGCCTTCTCGAGGTTCTCTTGCTCCAAGTGCCTTTCCGGATGATGTCTCGCATCATCGTCCGGACTATTCCTCTCCGGAGACATGTTGATTAGCTTTATCCTCGGCGCCGCGGATCGGACAGCCGCCCTGCACTATGTTCGCCGTCCCGCTGGCTCGCCCCGCCTCGTTGTTGGGTCCGTGGTCGTTGTTTCTCCGAGTCGACCGGGTATTATTTTTCTTGCGCTATTATTGCTGTTTTTGCCGAGGCGGATTTGGAGCGCACCTATGCCGCCGCTTTGGTTGCTTCTCGAGGAACTATCCCTTGCGCATCCTTCCGCTCTCGTTATTGTTTTTTTTGGGTGTATCCACCATATATATCGTGTGATGAGGTGGTTGTCCAAAGGCCCTCGTGGGCGTGGTTCTGTTCTCTCTCCCGCATCGTCGTCCATACCGTCGATGTCTTCGGAGTTGAAATCGAGCATGTCGGTTGAGTCGTCAACAGTGGCTATTAAGTGGGTGGTGGGTGGAAAACGAATTTCTTCGCCGTCCGCTTCCCGCTCGAGCCGGACATAGTTCGGCCAAGGGCCTCCTGACAAGGAGAGAGACCTTAATGAATTTAGCACATTGCCAAAGGGCGAGTGCTGAAAGATATTCACGGAGGTAAACTCCATGATCGGTGCCCAATCAGATTCGATAGTTCGGAGCCTGTGGCCGGGGACGAATCCAAGGATCCGGTGACACAGGTCTCATAGGAGGTAAAGTCAGTATTCGGTTCTATCGCCACTGAATGTGTGGCCTCCGAGGCGGGGTCCATCCACCCGTCCTCGGATGGCGCAATCGGCTCCGGATCTAGGGCCGAGTAGCCTGTGTGTGATCTCCGCACATCGCCTCGACGGCAGAGCTAAGTCGTGTTTCATCGTGGATCAGGCGCGCACCGACATGGGCTCAATCGTCAAGATCAAGTCTCCGCGGATGACGGCAATATAGTTTAAGCTTCCAAACCTGACCTAGCAGCCAGGGGCGTAGCTTTCGATCCGCTCCAGATGGCCAAGCAAATTGGCCCGCAGTACGAAGCCGCCGAATACGAAGGTCTGTCCGGGGAGGAAAGCCTCACCCTGGATCGCATTGTTGCCGATGATCGAAGGAGCCATCAAGCCTTTATCGCGACGGCACAGTGGAACTCTCAATGAAAGCACCAATGTCGGTGTCAAAACCGCGGATATCGGGTAGGGGGTCCCGAATCGTAAGGCCTAAGGCGATGGTAACAGGAGGCGGGAACACAATGTTTACCTGTGTTCGGCCCTCTCGATGGAGGTAATACTGCATTTCCTTCTTGATTGATCTTGATGATATGAGTATTACAAGAGTTGATCTACCACGAGATCGTAGAGGCTAAACCCTAGAAGCTAGCTTATGATTATGATTGTTCTTGTCCCATAGACTAAACCTCCGGCTTATATAGACACCGAAGGGGCTAGGGTTACACAGAGTCGGTTACAAGGGAGGAGATCTACATATCCGAATTGCCAAGCTTGCCTTCCACGCCAAGGAGAGTCCCATCTAGACACGGGACGAAGTCTTCAATCTTGTATCTTCATAGTCCAACAGTCCGGCCAAAGTATATAGTCCGGCAGTCCGAGGACCCCCTAATCCAGGACTCCCTCAACCACCGGCATAGCAGCCTGCCTCAGCTGTCCGTGGCCGCGAGAGCTCTGACCAAAGCCCCGCCCCCCGCCCCACCGCACTGTCGTGGTTGCGCCGCCCCGGCCAACCCACAAAGACTCGCCTTCATCCAGATCCGGGGCCGGTAGTACCTTCAACCCACGCAACTCTAAGATAGCCATCTAAGCGCTGCTTCCGCGGCGAACTTGCACCCTCGCATCCTTACGTTAGACACCAGCCAACCGGCAGCCTAGGAGCTCCGCCGCCTCCAGGGGTGCTGCTTCCAATTGGGAATCGATTGGCCCATAATAAAAATTCAGACAACTGACGCCTAAATAAAGTGATTTGAGATGAGGGTGCGACCTATCTTACGGCCGGTGAAGTAGGCAGCTCCAGCCATCGAGTCAAGGAGGCCGGGCGCTGTTGCGGTGGGTACCGCGGGTGGAAGGTAGATGTCCGCCGGTCGATGGCTATGGGGAAGAAGAGCCGGGCTCCGGACGGATCCGGTTGGAGCCGCCTCCGACGCCAGGCACAATGGCGGGTCAATCGCTCCCAGACGGTTCATGCGTCTGGCTGCCGAGGCAGCGCCGCAACACGGAGTAAGAGGCACACGCCCAAGGCACGACGGCAAACGGACAGCTGCCTCCCAGATTGGGGAGGAGGGCGGTGAATTTGGTGCGGTGGGGCGCCATGGAGGAGGGGATGAGGTTTCGGCCGAGGAGAAGGGAGCTCGGGAGAAGGTGATTTGATGCCACGAGGTATGAATGGGGAATTGGGAGGGGACCATGTCTTATGGACACATTTGTCTGAAATGTGTGTGTGTGTGTGTGGGGGGGGGGGTTACTGTTCTACCCCTGCCTTTAGGCTTCTCGGCTTGGGTCTGTGTACTGAGGGTCGGGGATAGTAGAGTAACTATGTTTCTCCCAAATAGTGGGCGTGAGCGATTTCGGGCGAGGAGGGCGTGTTTTGAAATAGTGGGCGCGAGCGATTTTGGGCGAGGAGGGCATGTTTTGAAATAGTGGGCGCGAGTTATTTTGGGCGAGGAGGGCGTGTTTTGAAATAGTCGGCGCGAGCGATTTCGGGCGAGGAGAGGGTGTTTTGCCGCCCATGGTTTATGAATTATCCGACACATGTCATTTCGGCCGAGGAGAAGGCGCGCTTGGATGAAGTTACGAACCTACCCTCGATGTACAATGGGTCAATTGATGCGTGTCCCACATAGGTCGGTAATTTTGTGTCTCCCATTTATTTGCTCGGGCAAATTCCACCGAGCAGAGGGTGTTTAACGGTTTTTTCAAATTTTGGGAGAACGAGCATCCACGTCTACCTTACCAAGTCGGTTCGAATCAAATTTTGAAATATTAGCTTGCCACTTATTTTTTTAGATGGAGAGATGATGCTCGGGAGTAATGTGTTTTTACATGCTCGTTGCTAACGATTTACTATATGATAAATAGTTGACCCACTCAAAAATGGGAATCAAACCCAAAATGAAATATCTCGATTCAATGAAATAGCTCGTTCACCAAGTGAAAATGGTGAACTAAATCCAAAATTGAACACCTCAATCGAGTAGCATGTTGTACAGTATTTTAGTACTCCATGAACATGTTGAAAGTCAAATTAATGAACTTGTTTGATACGCATATCTCTGTTCATGTGTGGACTGCAGACAACATGTTCTCCAATTTAAATATTTAAATGCAAGTTTATATCGAAACATGGTTTATATCAGTCTTTGATGCATAAAACGCGACCTCCCCCTCTCTCGGACTCTTGCTCTCTCTCTCTCTTTGTGTGTGTGTGTGTGGGGGGGTCTTTCTAGTTCGCATGCATATATACTCTATGTATAGGTCTCTCTCGCACACTATGTATGATTCTCTAGTCCAAGCTAAATATCTTGGGTGCACTCATCGTACGCACACAAATTCCCTGGCTCGTTGCCCGTAAATCTCTCATGCACCACTCTGCCGTCTCGGAGCTCTTCCCTCTCTCTCTGAAAGTCTCCATCTCCCTGGGTCACATGTACACATGCATATCTCACCCGCACTCGATAGACCCATCTAAAACTCTATCTCTCTCCCTCATTCTCTCTCCATCTCACACGCACACACACAATCTCATGCCTAGCCAAGTATGATGGTCTCTCACTCAATTGTAGGCACACGCAGTCCCCCCATATGTATATGACTAGCTAATTCTTAGTCTCCATCACAAACATGTGCATGGTCTATCTCGATTTCTCTCGGGGCATCTTTCTATCGCACACGCACCTCGTCCCTCGATCTCCCACCCATATAGTCCCTCATGATCTCGAGGGGATATCTCTATCACAAACACACCCTCTCTCCCTCCCCATGCGTCCATCTTCTCCATACGTCCCTCTCAACCTTTGTTCCTTGTTGGCCAGACCTCTATTGGACATATACTATAGGGGTGTCTCTCTCTGTTGCAAACAATCACACACTAGCTATCTTCGTGTATCTCCTCACCTCGCTTTTCTCTCTCGAAGATGCATGCGTGATGTGTTTGCATAAGAAACGAACACACACACACTCTCTCTCTAATTTATCGTTTGTTGTCCCTTTCTCTTTCACACACATACTCTTTTTTCACACTCACTCATTCTCCTTCACACGCACTTGATCTCTCTCGACTTAGGCATTCGATCTCTTTGGTCCATAGCATATAGATTTATTGAAAAGTCAAACATCACAAAGTTTGACCATGTACATGGAGAAAAACATTTACATCTAGAACGGCAAACATATACCATTAGATTCATCATGAGATGTAGTTTCGTATGATGTATCTTTGGTATTGTGGATATAAATAATATTTGCGTAAAATTGGTCAAAGTTTCCAAAGTTCGACTTCTAAAAAATTTACATGCACTGCATTATCGAGCGGATGGAATATCTCTTTCCCCCTCTCAGCTATCTGACGCACCACTCAGCCTTATCGGGGCTCCTCTATCTCTCTCAAACTTTATATCTCCCTGGTTCACACATACACATGTCTCGCTCGCGCTACATAGACCTATCTAACACTCTCCGCCCTTGTTCTCTCTCTATGTGACACGCACCCCCCTAAGTACCATAATCCCTCACTCCATCATAGGCGCACGACTTCTAAGTATGACTATCTCTCACTAGCCATCAGGAACACACGTATTGTCTCCTTCCATCCATATGTCTATCTCGATATCTCTCGGGGTATCTTATATCACCCACACACCTTGTCACTCGATCTCCCACCCATGTAGTCCCATCACGATCTCCAGGGGATCTCTCTATGACAAACATACACTCTCTCCTCCCCATGTCTGCATTTTCTCCATACGTCTCTCTCGACCTCTCTCCCTTGTTTGTCAGACCCCTCGTGGACACGTGTTAGGGGTCTTTCTCTCTCGGTTGCAAACAACCACACGCTATCTCCTCACTTTGCTTCCGCTATCGAAGATGCATGTGTGATATATTTGCATAAGACACACACATTTTTTCTCTACTTTTATCATGTATTGTCCATGTCTCTTTCACACACGCACACACACTTTTTTCAGTCACTCTTTCTATTTCACACACACACACACACTCTCTCTCTCTAGTTAGGTACTCTCTCACGTCCATAAGCATATGGATGTTTTGAAAAGTCAAACCTCAGAAAAGTTTGACCAGGTATATGTGGAGAAAAACATTTACATCTCGAACGATCATTAGATTCATCACAACATGTACTTACTTCATACTATCATTTATCTTTGGTATTGTAGATATAAGTAATTTCTTTATAAACTTGGTCAAAGTTTCAAAAGTTTGACTTAAAAAAAATGTAGACACTACATTATCGAACGGAGGGAGTAGCTCTTTCTCTCTCTGCTATCTCTCACGGGCCTCCCCTCTCACTCAAACTCTCTATACCAAAGGATTATACAGTCACTGTGTCAACGTATAGCTCCGTATATCGTTTAGTTGACCGGTCAACCAGTCCACATGTTGCCTTGTCAGCTCGTGTTCTCTATCTTTGTGTGTCGGCCCATGTGGCAGTGGGTGAAAACAAGTAAATTAGAGGCCCATCTAACATGCAGTGAAGTAAACAAAGTTAAAACCACTCGGGTAGCACCCCGCACGCTAGTAAATTGAGGGCACACTTCTTCCGCGTGAAGGACGCACTCGCCCACACTTCACCACTTCGCGGCGGCATGGACAGAAGGACGCGCTCACGCACACCCAGCACACAACACACACCAACACACATGTACACCAGCGTCGCCACCGGCTGAGATGGATGGCGAGGCAGCCAACAAACGGAGGCAGCTCGATCCAAAACCGCATCCGGCGAGCCTGGACTTCATCGACAGCCTCCCCGACGACATGCTGCTCGTCATCATCAGCTTCCTCCCCACCAAATTGTTGGGTTCTACGGTAGGGTGCGCCGATCGCAAATTAAAATTTCCACGCCAAGAAACATCCAGAACATGCTACGGAGATGGATCGCAGTTCGTTACCACTAGACGCCAGCAGCGTCGCAATGAAGAAGAGTTGGGGCAAGGCGTCCGCGGATCGCCTCCTCCTCGCTCGATCTCCTCGAGCGCCGGTCGTCCGATCCCACGCACGAAGTTCGCGGAGCGGGCGCAAGTGCACCGCTCTAACGGTATCCGCTGCAAGGGAGGAACGTCGGCGGCGGACTGCTAGGTCCGATCACACATCGGCGGCAAGTGGAGGTGGCTCCCGAGGCCGAGCGATCCGCCTCCCGAGGCCAAGCGATCCGCCTCCCGAGGCTAAAGCGATCCGCCTCCCGAGGTCAAGCGATCCGCCTCCCGAGGCCAAAGCGTCTTCTCCCATGAGTGTGCTGCACCTCCACTTTATATAGGCGTCCGTCGCAAGCTCAACACTTGGGCCTTGCACGGACCCTAAAGCCCAAAGTCTACTCGGTCACGCTCCTAGTCCAGCCTGGGTCACATCCGACCAAAGGTCCTACGAACCGACCTCGAGGTTCCTTCCTTGCTGCCTGACCCTTAGGTTCAAGTCGGCTTGGTCACAGCTCGATCACCTCCGACCTATACGGTTGGTAGCAGCCTCTAGCAAGGCGTGCCGACCACCAATCGACGATGAAGCTGGTTAGGCTAACCTGTACATCATACTTCCATTCCTTTTGCCACACGATATATGTTGTCGGGCTCAAGGCTAGACTGTCATCCTTGTGCTAACCCGACCTCTTTCTCGCTCCAAAGGATATCGACCACAATCCGGATTATCTCATAATCCTTGTCGCATGGCCATGTTGTTCCCGGTCGATCACACGAGGGGCCCAGAGTATATCTCTCCCGATCGGAGGGGCAATCCCATCTTGCTCGACCATGTCTCGCAAAGATGGGATTGGACAAACCCAAACCTACCTTTGTAACTACCGAACCACGGAGTAGCGCTTGGTCGGCCCAAAGCAAGTCTATCACCATCTCGAGTACATGCGCCACCAGTCTTAGGACATAGAACGATGTTGTACTAGAGACTCACAGATGACATATCGCTGCCTCATAGTTGGGTCCGTCCGACTCGGACCTTATCTCGACTCGGATCCGACTATGTCGAATCCGACTGCACCATTCCAAGTCCATATTATCCGTTAGCATCCAATGCTCCATGGCTAGTGAGATCGAGCCATCGATCGTGTCATATGCTAGTCTAGTCGGCTTGCGTCCACACAGCCCTTTCGACTAGGGACCTTTTAGGACAGTCATCATACAATGTATAGTCCCACAAACAAGTCACGACTTGCCGATACACATCATTGATAATGTCCAAGGACTATCTTTATTCATAAACACATAGGAAATATCATCATACATGATTGCCTCTAGGGCATATCTCCAACAGCCTCCCACTTGCACTAGAGTCAATCAAATAGACATCGAATGCCCATAGCTCTAACGTGCCCCTCATGCTTGGGTTGTGGAAGCGGCTTAGTCAACGGATCTGCAACATTTGCATCCGTGTGAATCTTGCATAACTCTACATCACCATTCTTACGATCTTTCGTATCGTGATATTTCCGGTCTATGTGTCCGACCTTGTGGTGATTCCTCGGCTCCTTGGCTTGTGTGATGGCACCGAATTATCACAATAAAGGTCCAACGGTTTCACCGAGGCTGGGAAAATACCAAGATCATCCAAAAATGCCGGATCCAAACACCTTCCTTTGCAGCTTCACAAGCCGCAATGTATTCGGCTTCGTGGTAGAATCGCCACCGATCCCCGCTTGGAACTCATCCAGGTAATCGCTCCTCCGCTCAGACGCATACGAATCCGGACCGTGATCGACATCATCTCTGCCGGTTTGGAAACTAGCATCGACGTAACCCCTCACGACGAGCTCTTCCTCACCTCCATAAACTAGGAACATCTCTTTAGTCCTTTTCGTGTACTTCAAAATAGTCTTTACCGCTGCCCAATGACTCTCACCGGTTGGCCTGGTATCTACTTGTTAGGCTTATTGCAAAAGCAACATCAGGCCTTGTACATATCATGGCATACATGATGGATCCGATTGCCGAGGCATACGGAATCCTACTCATCCGCTTTGCTCATCGATGTCGAAGGACTCGAGTCTCGCTTAGCCTTATACCATGTGAGAGCGGCAAGAACCCTTTCTTCGCTTCACTCATGTTGAACCGCTTCAACACTTTATCTATGTACGTGTTCGCTTAAGCCGAGCAGCCTCCTCGATCTATCTCTATAGATCTTAATGCCTAAAATATAGATCGCCTCACCAAGGTCCTTCATTGAAAACTTGCCATTCAATGATCCTCGACCGAAGTTTAACATCGAAACATTATTTCCGATCAGAGTATGTCGTCCACATACAAGATCAAAACACTATCAAGCTCCCACTTAACTTCTTGTATAAACAAGAATCCTCTTCGCTTTTGATGAAACCGAGACCATGGCGACCTCATCAAAACGAATGTTCCAACTCCGAGATGCTTGCTTCAACCCATAAATGGATCTCTTGAGCTTGCATACCTTACTAGTGCTAGTCGGATCGACAAAACCCTCGGTTGTATCATATACACGCCCTCGGTTAAATTTCCGTGAAGGAAAGCCGCCTTGACATCCATCCGCCATATCTCGAATCGAAATATGCAGCTATAGCTAGTATGATCCTCACCGATTTCAGCATCGCTACCGCAGTAAGTCTCGTCATAGTCAATTCCTTGAACTTGTCCATAACCTTTAGCGACAAGTCGAGCTTTGTGGATCTGAACATTTCCATCCACATCGGTTTTCTTCTTAAAGACCCATTTGCAACCAATGGCGATACGCCGTGTGGCGGATCAACCAAGTCCTGCACTTGATTCTCATCCATGGACTTTAACTCGGATCTCATGGCCTCTAGCCATGCCTCGAATCTGGCTCACCATCGCCTCCGATACATGCGTGGCGGCTCGCCACTTTCTAGCAACAATACATCACGCACTTTGCGCAATCTCTCCGACCTTCGTGGTTCCGGTGCCGCCCACTACATGTGTTCCCCGACCGACCAGATGATCTCATCACCACCGAGCCGCCCCCGAGTGGTCCTCGAATTTCTTCGAGTCGAACCGCCCTCCCACTGGCCTCCCGACCGAGAAACTCTTTTCAAGGAAAACCCTGCTCCGAGCAACAAACACTTTGTTCTCTTCCCGTTGTAGAAGCTATATCCCAAGGTTTCTGATATCCCATTTAATATGCATTTATCCGACTTGGGTGTAAGCTTGTCCGACATAAGTCGCTTGACAAATGCTTCACAACCCCAAATCTTTAGAAAAGACAAACCGACTCTTCCCACCCACATCTCATGCGGTGTCTTGTCTACGGATTTTGATGGTACCCTATTAAGTGTAAAAGCTGCAGCTTCTAGAGCGATCCCCAAAATGACAAGGGTAAATCCGATTTGTTTCATCATAGACCGGACCATGTCCAACAAGGTCCTATTCCTCCGCTCGACACGCCATTTATCCGTATGCATCTGGAGGTGTGAGCTGAGGTACTATACTCGACTTTTCAGATGATCATCGAACTCCCGGCTCATGTACTCACCTCCACGATCGATCGCAGGCTTTATAGTCTTGCCGAGCTGATTCTCAACCTCGCTCAAACTCTTTGAACTTTTCAAAAGTCTCCGACTTGTGCCTCATCAAATAGATATATCCATATCTACTCAAGTCGCCGGTAAAAGTCATGGCATCGATAGCCACCTCGTCGTTGTGCTCATTGGACCCACACATCACTATGTATAAGTTCCAATAGCTCGGACACCCTCTCACAACTCTTTGCAAAAGGAGACTTAGTCATCTTGCCGAGCAAGCATGATTCACATGTCTCGAACGACCAAGTCGGACGGGTTAGGAGCCCATCATCATGGAGCTTCTTCATGCTTTCGCACTAATGTGTCCAAGCCGGCAATGCCGTAAGTATGTCGGATTTATCTCATTTGGCTTATGCCTCTTGACATTTACGTTATAGACCGTTCTGTTCTAGATTCAATATAAATAGCCCATCAACAATGGGTGCATAGCCGTGGAACATACCATTCAAAAATATCGAACAACCATTGTCCTTAAATTGAATTCATAACCTCGACTCATCAAACATGAGGCGAAATAATGTTCGACTAAGTGCAGGAATGTAATAACAATTATTCAATTCCATTATGAATCGGAAGGAAGTCGAGCTGCATCGCGTCGACCTCCAACGCAGCAACTCTTGCTTTGTTGCCGACCTCGATGTCAATCTCCCTTGTGCCACACGCCTAGTTCTTACCAGCCCCTCGCATCGAGTTGCAAATATGAACAACCGATCCGTATCAAATACCCAAGAGCTACTAGGTATGTCAAGAAGGTAAATGTCTATAACATATGCAACAAGTGTACCTTTGCTCAAGAAGCATTTCCGCCTTCTTGCCATGCTCGCAAGCCACTTGCTACAGTTTCTCTTCCAAAGGACCGGTCTCCTTGCGGTGAAAGCAAACGGTTCGAGTCCGTCCAGATTTGGCGCAGCGGCAGAGGTTACCATCTCCGTGTCTTTGCCTTAGCCTTTTCTTGGACCAACTCTTCTTGAACTTAGCGATTTCGCACCATCAACACTTGATGCGCGCCTTTCTTAATATCCTGCTCGCCACTTTGAGCATCCCATGCAATTCAAGTGAGCTTTTATCCATGCCATGCATATGATAGTTCGAGATGAACGCCCCATAGCTGGGCGGAAGAGAACCCGAATAAAGATCGAGAGTCAGCTCATCCAAGAGCGGAAGCCCAAACGATCCAAAGCTTGCACATATCCGATCATCTTGATCACATGTGGGCTCGATGGATCACCTTCCTTCAGCTTGCAATCCATCAAGGATCGCCAGACGTTGAACCTTTCGGTCCTAGCTCGTGTTCCAAACATGCTCTTGAGACTCTCGATCATATCATAAGCCTCAACATTTTCAAATGTGTTGCAAATCGGCTCCATACAAGCCAAAGATCGACAGATGATCTCGTTGATTCATCAACGAAGTTTCGTAGGCATTCTTAGCTGTGGCACTAGCATTATCGGGTGTTCCTCTCGAAGTGGATCCTCTAGAACATGTTCCTTTTATCGTGCTTGAGAACAATTTCAGATTTCTATACCAGGTGGTAAAGTTTGTTCCATTCAGTTTATCCTTTTCCGAATTGATTTCAATGCAAAGTTGGGTTGAGCAGGTGGTGCCATTGATCTACAACAGAGAATATGCAATCACTAAGCAATGTGTTTATGTAGAGTAATTCTAGCCTAAAATGTAAATACTCCCATCAAGTCAAGATCCCTCCACAAACTCTCAAGTGATTCAGATCCGACTAGCGATGCGACTAGTGAGCTTTAGCATCACTGCTAGCCAACATACCTATCCGTAAGCAACTCCTTGCTAATCGTGATCTCTATACGACTTCGCCGATCGGGAAGGTATCTCATACCCTGCTCCCGACCTTCTTTGCCACAAGGCCCAAAACCGCTTTTGATAGCCTTGTCAAGTTAACTCGACAAAGGTATGTCCGTGTCCGACATTTAACCCTTCATTCAAGGACACCCAAGAAGACCCCAATTTTATGAGCCCACTACTAGACGTGATTTGACGTGCGAAGGTGCAACATCGGGATGGCAACCGCTTGATATTCATGAGGGATCTTTCTACCATTCTAACATGCATAGAAACAAAGAAGCATAACAATCACAAATATAACGATATTGTGAAATAGTATGGCTCCTTCATGGACGTTCTTCCGTGTCGGCTCCGATTCGATGACCATCTACTTAACTCCATCTTGTTTGTCACGCCGACGCCAAGCCGCCAACCTGATCTCTATTATCCAACTACTACAACTAGTAATGAATTTTACATAGAGTCACAAGTCGACACGCAGGTCGTTATACAATATAATGATAGCACTTTATTCTCGCCACGACAAACATGACACGCAGCCACGATAAATTACACACATGCATCACATACACATGAGCCATACTATCCACATCAAACCTGCAAAACAAAGCATAGAATCGCATTCTACCGGTTTGTGTGGCGGTACGAATACACGACGCCATTTAACACGGGCGGTCCCGCTTAGCCGTTAGCGGGCGGGTTCGAAGGGCAGCGCCCGACGCTGAAATCACGATCACATCTGAACTCCGATCACGCCAATTCTCGATCCGACCGATCTCATCGATCATCGCTAATCCGATTCAGATTTACGTTTCACCGTTAACCCCGATGGCGGATAACCGACGGTAGGGGTAGATCGTGTCACGACCTCATCGATCCCGATTTACAAAAAACATAGCCTCAACGATCCCCATGTGCGCTTGATCACATCAACCGTGCACATAGCCGATCTCTTCAAGGACAACAGATCTCATCCGCGCCTCCACATATCTAATATGCATACGATCTGAATCCAAATCCTATAACAGAGGCTCGATACCACCGTTGGGTTCTATGGTAGGTGCGCCGATCGCAAATTAAAATTTCCTACGCAGTAACATCCAGAACATGCTACGGAGATGGATCACGATTCGTTACCACTAGACGCCGCAGCGTCGCCGTGCATGGAAGAAGAGTTGGGGCAGCGGCCGCGTGGATCGCCTCCTCCTTGTTCGATCTCCTCGAGCTCGGTCGTCCGATCCCACGCACGAGTTCGCCGGAGCGGCGCAAGTGCACCGCCTCTAACGGTATCCGCGCAAGGGAGGAACGCCGGCGGCGGACTGCTAGATCCGATCACACACGGCGGCAAGTGGAGGTGGCTCCTGAGGCCGAAGCGATCTGCCTCCTGAGGCCAAAGCGATCTGCCTCCTGAGGCCGAAGCGATCTGCCTCCTGAGGCCAAAGCGTTCTCTCTCCCCATGAGTGTGCCGTACCTCTACTTTATATAGGCGTCCGTCGCAAGCTCAACACTTGGGCCTTGCACGGACCCTAAAGCCCAAAGTCTACTCGGTCACGTTCCTAGTCCAGCCGGATCACATCCGACCGGTGTCCTACGAACCGACCTCGAGGTTCCTTCCCTTGCTGCGACCCCTTAGGTTCAAGTCGGCTTGGTCACAGCTCGATCACCTCCGACCAGACGGTTGGTAGCAGCCTCTAGCAAGGCGTGCGACCACCAATCGACGATGAAGCTGGTTAGGCGTAACTCAGTACATCATACTTCCATTCCTTTTGCCACACGATATATGTTGTCGGGCTCAAGGCTAGACTGTCATCCTTGTGCTAACCCGACCTCTTTCTCGCTCCAAAGGATACCGACCACAATCCGGATTATCTCATAATCCTTGTCGCATGGCCATGTTGTTCCCGGTCGATCACACGAGGGGCCCAGAGTATATCTCTCCCGATCGGAGGGGCAATCCCATCTTGCTCGACCATGTCTCGCAAAGATGGGATTGGACAAACCCGAAACCTACCTTTGTAACTACCACCACGGAGTAGCGTTTGGTCGGCCCAAAGCAAGTCTATCACCATCTCGAGTACATGCGCCACCAGTCTTAGGACATAGAACGATGTTGTACTAGAGACTCACAGATGACATATCGCTGCGCCTCATAGTTGGGTCCGTCCGACTCGGACCTTATCTTCGACTCGGATCCGACTATGTCGAATCCGACCAGACCTTTCCAAGTCCATATTATCCGTTAGCATCCAATGCTCCATGGCTAGTGAGACCGAGCCATCGATCGTGTCATATGCTAGTCTAGTCGGTTCTTGGCGTCCACACAGCCCTTTCGACTAGGGACCTTTTAGGACAGTCATCATACAATGTATAGTCCCACAAACAAGTCACGTACTTGCTGATACACATCATTGATAATGTCCAAGGACTATTTTATTCATAAACACATAGGAAATATCATCATACATGATTGCCTCTAGGGCATATCTCCAACACAAATCTGCCGTGCGGACCACCCTGCTCTCCCGGTGGTGGCGCCCCCTCTGGCGCCGTGTCCCCCTCAACCTCATTGTCGATAGCTGCCTCTGCGACGGGGATTGCAAACGCATGGCTGCAGTCTCCAAGATCCTTTCATCGCACCCTTGGCCAGCCAGACGCCTTGACATCTGCATGTTCAGTACCAACTACAAGGTCCAAGCCAAGTTCTACGAGTGGTTCTTATCCCCCGCCCTAGATCAGCTCGAGGAGCTCAACTTTGAAGCTGGACGATGTTGCTCTCTGCCGCTGTTCGTGCTCCGCCTCACGCAATGCTGCGCCGCACCAACTTTAGCTCATGCTATCTTCCCTAGATTAATGTCGCACCTGCCCTTCTTCTCCCTCAACTCAAGCAGCTCGACCTCTTTGACGTTGGCATCTCGAAGAAGGCTATGGAGCACTTGCTACGCAGCTGTACTGCGCTCGAGCACCTTCATCTTCAGCAGATCTACAGGTCCATTAGCCTCCACATCGCCTCGACGAATCTCCGATAGATTTATGTGTCTTACTAGCCCCGCAACAAGACATCAATTGGGAAGAGATCACTCCAGCTGTTCCACGTTATGGTCATTGAGAATGGGCCTTTCCTTGAGAGATTGCTTGTATCTGATCTAGAAGGTCCAACAAAAATCAAGGCCATTGACACGCTGAAATTGACAGCGTTGGTGTACTCGTCTGCCAAATTCTCCGGACTCTTTATTGGATCCGTAATCGTTCAGGTACATCACTCATCTTCTTCTCCGCCTTCTTGAAATTCACATTTTTTTATTTCTTCTTGATGTATTTACGATTATCATCTAAAAAAATGATTCCCACAAGCTTGACCCAGTCTATGTGCAGTGAAGACCTTGGCAATAAAATCTATCGGCCCCAATCTGGATCAAGTTGTTGGATTCCTTACATGCTTTCCGTGCACGGAGAAGCTACTCATCGAGGTGAAACTTCTTTCCTATTAGTAAACGGTAATCACAACGTAGCTTAATTTTTTCGTAATTTTCCCAAATTACGATGACAAGTGTAGTGTTCAAAACTGCATCTACACACTGCATAGAAAGAAATGTTTTTAGTATTTTTTCTCACGTGATCACCTGCATCGTTCTTTTGTTGTACTACTATAGTAGCCTAGGCTAGTCATAGTGGCAAGTAACTTAGACTAGTAACTCTATGGTTACCCTAAGAGCAAGTACTACCTCCGTCCTAGTTTACTCTTCCTATTTTGTAGTATCAAAATGTGACCATAGATTTAACTGACAAAATGTTAATGCATGTCACTAAAAATGATGTCGTTTGATTCATATTTGACATAATTTCAAATGGTATAACTTATGGTGACATGCATTGGCATTCTATTAGGTAAATCTATGGTTAAAATTTTACACTAAATACGAGGTAGTACAAAAGTGGGCTATAATGGCCCTCCACTATGTAGGCCAAAACACGTGCCAAATTCACTTGTGATGCATTTGGCGTCGATGCCCCTTCATTGCTCACCTGGTGCACTAATCTGGATCACCTACTTTGCTCCGGTGCCAAATTAACTCACACAATGAAAAATCACTTGCATGGGAGAGGGAGAGGACTGGGGCAATAAAAAAACACTTGTTTGGGAGAGTGAGAGGCTGGTTTAGTTGATTTGATTGATTTGTTTATACATGTGGGTCTGTGTGCACAGCGGTGCCAACTCTCTCACATCGCTCGAGCGGTGCCAAAATCTTTTGATTTGACATCGATGCGTATTATGTGGCATACTTTTGAGAAATATGGCATCGGCCACATAGTGGAAGGCAACAAATGCCCAAACTCTTGATGTGCTCCTAGGTAAATGAGAGGAGAGAGAGAGAGAGAGAGAGAGAGAGAGAGAGAGAGAATAGCACTAGCTAGCCAACCCTATCGTATGAGCGAATGATATTGGTACCTCTTGATGACACGCCAATCTTAAACAGCCAGCTGCTCTAATATGTTCTCTTGTTTTGCATATAAAAAAAGACCCTAAAGTGAAAAATGTGCTGCACTATAACAATCTCATCGAATGCCTTGATCTTGATTTTATAGAAATTGATTTGATCGACTACTGAGGCAGAACATCTAAGATTAAATTGGCCAGGTTCTTTGTTCTAGAGGCTAGTGTGCTCAAGGTAATGAGGTTTGGCGTTCTCTGACACAACAATGAATGGCGTGCTGATCACTGCAAGTGTTAAGCTAAATGACAAAGTCTCCCCAGAAGCTAAATTTGTTTTTGAAACATGAAGTGGCAAGAGACTCGAAAATTTATTTGCCCATTAGTGACTTGTCAGGGTGGTGGATTTTAGTTTGTACGATAATGCTGCCTCCACCTAAAGTAATGAAATACGTAAACTTCCTAGTAATTCCCTCTTCGTAGGTGCAACATTACTCCTAACATTTGTAATATTGCCGTGTCCTATTCCTGCATTTTCAAAATCCTGCGAATCAAAGAGGTCATAAGTTGGTGATGATGTTGTGCCTGCCATCTTTCACCAACCGACATCGGATCTAGATCTGACGCATACAAACCAAACTTCTACAGTTTTGCAAAAAGATGCCCGCACTTATTCCCTATTTACAAACAACTCCATATCTCTCACAATCAGCCTTATCTCCTCCACACCACATCTAGAAGGCCATGAAAAAAATCTGGCGTGATGGCTGCTTCCGATGCCATCCACCCCCAATCTTGGTGTTCCGTGCAATGCACGAGCATCTACGCACGGGAGATTATGTCGAACACGGCTAGTTGTAAGCAGGCTAGCTCTAAAGCCATGGTGACAGCGACTGCAGACAGTGAGGCTGACTTTGGTATGCCGAACACGGCGCCTACACTCAGGTGTCATCTCCGGCGCAAGGTCTTGTCACTTCACTGGGAGGAGCAACACGTAATAATTTGACCAACGGGTAGTACAGTACTACTACATTGGTAGTACTACTACTAGTACTAGCACCACCGTCTGGATTTAGTAGTACTACCACGTCCGTCTGGATTTAGTATTTGACTAGCAATATCTAGTAATGCATGTCACAAAAACAAATATACTACTCCCTCTGTAAATAAATACATAGTGTATTGTTTTATTCCTTCCGGTAGATGGCTCAAATCTGAAGTCTCATCAATCAGACTACTATTGTACTCACCGAGCGCTCAACTAGGTAAGCTACCAACAAAAAATTGCAATCAAAGACTACTATTGTACTCCCTCTGTACTGGTGCATTAATCATGTTACGAAAACCAAATAGTAATCCCAAAACTTTTAGGCGTGGCGCATTAACTACCCACCTCGTTCCCTGTTTTTTGCCACAAAAAAGAAATCACCCAATAGGAGACGTGGGGTGCGTATGAATTCAATGACTTGAGACTACTTAGCACAACATTTTTGGCTACATGCATTAACATTTTATTAGTTAAATGAAAGGTTAAAACTTGGCGCAAAATGCAAAGGGGACCAATAAACTAGTAAACATCAAAGTTCTCTCGTTTGGCCCCAACTAGAGGTTCGGTGAGATGACTATACTACAATGGCACGGAGGGGGACGTAGCTTCATTGACTTACTACACCTGCCTTTGGGTGTATGACAGGTGGGCCTAACAGCTGGCTGGCCCACCTATCATACAGCCAAAGGCAGGTGCAGTTAAGGCACCGGAGCTCAGTCCCACAGAGGGAGGGCCGAGGAGTAGATGGCCAACACACACGTGAATGCAATGCAGTCTGCACTTCTCATATAAAGGCTCCCCACCAATCCAATCTATGAAATCCTACGCACCTACACACCCTAACCAAGGGCAAGAGTGATCATTCCAATCGCAAGATCAGTTCACTAGAAGCTAGACCCATGGAGGCGATGAGAGCGAGCATCAGCCGGCTATGCCAGATGGTCCACGGCGTCGGCCTGCGGCCCGGCACCGAGGAACGTCTCCAGGTCGTGCTTGAGGCTGCCAGGGCGAGAGGCCGCTTGGACGACAGCTTCATCTCCTTGTTCGACAAAGTCCTTGTCGGCTTCCTCGACAAGTTCACCGTCGTCAAGAAGCTCGCGGACGACCTTGACATACGCCTCCAGCCCATGCGCACAGGCTCTGCGATGCCCGCCAACCTCAACGGCCTCTATGGTGACAACCTCTTCGACGCACTAGTGGCCCTACGACTGAAGGAAATATGCCCTAGAGGCAATAATAAAGTTATTATTTATTTCCTTATATCATGATAAATGTTTATTATTCATGCTAGAATTGTATTAACCGGAAACATAATACTTGTGTGAATACATAGACAAACAGAGTGTCACCAGTATGCCTCTACTTGATTAGCTCGTTGATCAAAGATGGTTATGTTTCCTAACCATAGACATGAGTTGTCATTTGATTAACGAGATCACATCATTAGGAGAATGATGTGATTGACTTGACCCATTCCGTTAGCTTAGCACTTGATTGTTTAGTATGTTGCTATTGCTTTCTTCATGACTTATACATGTTCCTATGACTATGAGATTATGCAACTCCCGTTTACCGGAGGAACACTTTGTGTGCTACCAAACGTCACAACGAATCGGGTGATTATAAAGGAGCTCTACAGTGTCTCCAAGGTACATGTTGGGTTGGCGATCTCGAGATTAGGATTTGTCACTCCGATTGTCGGAGAGGTATCTCGGCCCTCTCGGTAATGCACATCACTTAAGCCTTGCAAGCAATGCAACTAATGAGTTAGATGCTAGATGATGTATTACTTAACGAGTAAAGAGACTTGCCGAACGAGATTGAACTAGGTATTGAGATACCGACGATCAATCTCGGGCAAGTAACATACCGATGACAAAGGGAACAACGTATGTTGTTATGCGGTCTGACCGATAAAGATCTTCGTAGAATATGTAGGAGCCAATATGAGCATCTAGGTTCCGCTATTGGTTATTGACCGGAGACATGTCTCGGTCATGTCTACATTGTTCTCGAACCCGTAGGGTCCGCACGCTTAACGTTACGATGATAGTTTCATTATGAGTTTATATGTTTTGATGTACCGAAGGTTGTTTGGAGTCCCGGATGTGATCGCGGACATGATGAGGAGTCTCGAAATGATCGAGACATAAAGATTGATATATTGGAAGCCTATATTTGATATCGGAATCGCTCCGTGAAATCGGGATTTTACCGAGTACTGGGTTACCGGACTTCGGGGTTAATGGGCCTACATGGGCCCTAAGGGAGAAGAGGAGGGCGGTCGGGGCAGGTCGCGCCTCCCCTAGTCCGAATAGGACAGGAAGGGGGGCGCCTCTTCCTCTTTCCCCTTCCCTTTCCTTCTCCAACAAGGCAGAGGGGAGTCCTACTCCGGTGGGAGTAGGACTCCTCCAGACGCACCCCTAGGGTCGGCCGCACCTACCCTCCCTCCTTTATATACGGGGCAGGGGCACCCCATGACACACAAGTTGATCTTCGTGATCGCTCTCTTAGCGTGCAGCGTGCCCCTCCACCATAATCCTCGATAATATTGTAGCGGTGCTTAGGCAAAGCCTGCGACGGTAGAACATCAAGACCGCCACCACGCCGTCAGGTCGACGGAACTCTTCCCGACACTTTGCTGGATCGAGTCCGTGGATCGCCATCGAGCTGAACGTGTGCTAGAACTCGGAGGTGCCGTAGTTTGTGCTTGATCGGTCGGGCCATGAAGACGACGACTACATCAACCGCGTTGTCATAACGCTCCGCCTTCGGTCCACGAGGGTACATGGACAACACTCTCCCCTCTCGCTATGCATCACCATGATCTTGCGTGTGCGTAGGAATTTTTTGAAATTACTACGCTCCCTAACAAATGGCATCCGAGCCAGGTTTTATGCGTAGATGTCATATGCACGAGTAGAACACAAGTGAGTTGTGGGCGATATAAGTCATATCGCTTACCAAAGATGTCATACTTTGGTTGGCGGTATTGTTGGATGAAGCGGCCCGGACCAACATTACGCAGACGCTTACGCGAGACTGGTTCTACCGACGTGCTTTGCGCATGTGTGGTGGCAGGTGTCGGTTTCTCCAACTTTAGTTGAACGGTGTGGCTACGCCCGGTCCTTGCGAAGGTTAAAACAGCACCAACTTGACAAACTATCGTTGTGGTTTTGATGCGAGGTAAGAACGGTTCTTGCTAAAGCCCGTAGCAGCCACGTAAAACTTGCAACAACAAAGTAGAGGACGCCTAACTTGTTTTTGCGGGGCATGTTGTGATGTGATATGGTCAAGACATGATGCTAAATTTTATTTGAGATGATCATGTTTTGTAACCGAAGTTATCGACAAGCGGCAGGAGCCATATGGTTGTCGCTTATTGTATGCAATGCAATCATACTGTAATGCTTTACTTTATCACTAAGCGGTAGCGATAGTCGTAGAAGCATAAAGATTGGCGAGACGACAACGATGCTACGATGGAGATCAAGGTGTCGTGCCGGTGACGATGGTGATCATGACGGTGCTTCGGAGATGGAGATCACAAGCACAAGATGATGATGGCCATATCATATCACTTATATTGATTGCATGTGATGTTTATCTTTATGCATCTTATCTTGCTTTGATTGACGGTAGCATTATAAGATGATCCTCACTAAATTATCAAAGTAAAAGTGTTCTCCCGAGTATGCACCGCTATGCGAAAGTTCTTCGTGCTAAGACACCACGTGATGATCGGGTGTGATAGGCTCTACGCTCAAATACAACGGTGCAAAACAGTTGCACATGCGAATACTCAAAGTTAAACTTGACGAGCCTAGCATATAACAGATATGGCCTCGGAACACGGAGACCGAAAGGTCGAGCGTGAATCATATAGTAGATACGATCAACATATTGATGTTCACCGTTGAAAATATTCCATCTCACGTGATGATCAGACATGGAGTAGTTGATATGGATCACGTGATCATTTAGAGGATTAGAGGGATGTCTATCTAAGTGGGAGTTCTTAAGTAATATGATTAATTGAACTTTAATTTATCATGAACTTAGTCCTGGTAGTATTAGCATATCTATGTTGTAGATCAATAGCTCACGTTGTTGCTTCCCTATGTTTATTTTGATATGTTCCTAGAGAAAAATTATGTTGAAAGATGTTAGTAGCAATGATGCGGATTGGATCCGTGATCCGAGGATTATCCTCATTGCTACGTAAGAATTATGTCCTTGATGCACCGCTAGGTGATGACCTATTGCAGGAGCAGATGCGACGTTATGAACGCTGGGCTAGCTCAATATGATGACTACTTGATAGTTTAGTGCACCATGCTTAACGGCTTAGAATCGGGACTTCAAAGATGTTTTGAACATCATGGACCATATGAGATGTTCCAGGAGTTGAAGTTAATATTTCAAGCAAATACCCGAGTTGAGAGAGATGAAGTCTCCAACAAATTCCATAGCTAAAAGATGGAGGAGAATAGCTCAAGCAGTGAGCATATGCTCAGATTGTCTGGGTACTACAATCGCTTGAATCAAGTGGGAGTTAATCTTCCAGATAAGATAGTGATTGACATAATTCTCTAGTCACCATCACCAAGTTAGTAGAACTTCGTGATGAACTATAATATGCAAGGGATAACGGAAACGATTTCCAAGCTCTTCGTGATGTTGAAATCGACGAAGGTAGATATCAAGATAAACATCAAGTGTTGATGGTTGATGAGACCACTAGTTTCAAGAAAACGGCAAAGGGAAGAAGGGGAAATTCAAGAAGAATGGCAAGCAAGTTGCTGCTCAAGTAAAGAAGCCCAAGTCTGGACCTAAGCCTGCGACTAAGTGCTTCTACTGCAAAGGGACTGGTCACTGGAAGCGGAACTGCCCCAAGTATTTGGCGGATAAGAAAGATGGCAAAGTGAACAAAGGTATATTTGATATACAGATTATTGATGTATATTTTACTAGTGTTCGTAGCAACCCCTCGGTATTTGATACTGGTTCAGTTGCTAAGAGTAGTAACTCGAAACGGGAGTTGCAGAATGAACACAAACTAGTTAAGGGAGAAGTGACGATGTGTGTTGGAAGTAGTTCCAAGATTGATATGATCATCATCACACACTCCCTATACTTTCGGGATTAGTGTTGAACCTACATAAGTGTTATTTGGTGTTTGCGTTGAGCATGAATATGATTTGATCATGTTTATTGCAATACGGTTATTCATTTAAGCTAGAGAACAATTGTTGTTCTGTTTACATGAATAAAACTTTCTATGGTCATACACACCAATGAAAATGGTTTGTTGGATCTCGATCGTAGTGATATACATATTCATAATATTGAAGCCAAAAGATGCAAAGTTAATAATGATAGTGCAACTTATTTGTGACACTGCCGTTTAGGTCATATTGGTGTGAAGCGCATGAAGGAACTCCATGCTGACGGGATTTTGGAATCACTTGATTATGAATCACTTGATGCTTGCGAACCATGCCTCTTGGGCAAGATGACTAAAACGTCGTTCTCCGGAACAATGAAGCAAGCAACAGATTTGTTGGAAATCATACATACTGATGTATGTGGTCCAATGAATACTGAGGCTCGCAGCGGGTATCATTATTTTTTGACCTTCACAGATGATTTGAGCAGATATGGGTATATCTACTTAATGAAACAGAAGTCTGAAACATTTGAAAAGTTCATATAATTTCAGAGTGAAGTGGAAAATCATCGTAACAAGAAAAATAAAAGTTTCTACGATCTGATCGTAGAGAAGAGTATTTGAGTTACGAGTTTGGTCTTTAGTTAAAACAATGTGAAATAGTTTCACTACTCACGCCACCTAGAACACCACAGTGTAATGGTGTGTCCGAATGTCATAACCGTACTTTATTTGATATAGTGCAATCTATGATGTCTCTTACCGATCTACCACTATCGTTTTGGGGTTATGCATTAGAGACAGCTGCATTCACGTTAAATAGGGCACCATCAAAATCCGTTGAGACGATGCCTTATGAACTGTGGTTTGGCAAGAAACCAAAGTTGTCATTTCTTAAAGTTTGGGGCTACGATGCTTATGTGAAAAAGTTTCATCCTGATAAGCTCAAACCCAAATCAGAGAAATGTGTCTTCATAGGATACCCAAAGGAGACAGTTGAGTACACCTTCTATCACAGATCCGAAAGGCAAGACATTCGTTGCTAAGAATGGATCCTTTCTAGAGAAGGAGTTTCTCTCGAAAGAAGTGAGTGGGAGGAAAGTAGAACTTGATAAGGTAATTGTACCTGCTCCCGAATTGGAAAGTAGTTCATCACAGAAATCAGTTCCAGTGATGCCCACACCGATTAGTGAGGAAGTTAATGATGATGATCATGAAACTTCGGATCAAGTTACTACCGAACCTCGTAGGTCAATCAGAATAAGATCCGCACCAGAGTGGTACGGTAATCCTGTTCTGGAGGTCATGTTACTTGACCATGACGAACCTACGAACTATGAGGAAGCGATGATGAGCCCAGATTCTGCAAAATGGCTTGAGGCCATGAAATTTGAGATGGGATCCATGTATGAGAACAAAGTATGGACTTTGATTGACTTGCCCAATGATCGGCGAACCATTGAGAATAAATGGATCTTCAAGAAGAAGACTGACGCTGACAGTAATGTTACTGTCTAAAAAGCTCGACTTGTTGCAAAAGGTTTTCGACAAGTTCAAGGTGTTGACTACGATGAGAGTTTCTCACCCGTAGCGATGCTTAAGTCTGTCTGAATCATGTTAGCAATTGCCGCATTTTATGAAATCTAGCAAATGGATAAACAAAACTGCATTCCTTAATGATTTATTAAAGAAGAGTTGTATATGATGCAACTAGAAGGTTTTGTCAATCCTAAAGGTGCTAACAAAATATGCAAGCTTCAGCGATCAATCTATGGACTGGTGCAAGCATCTCGGAGTTGGAACACGCTTTGATAAGTTGATCAAAGCATATAGTTTTATACAGACTTATGAAGCTCAGATTTACAAGAAAGTGAGTGGGAACACTACAACATTTCGATAAGTATATGTGAATGACATATTGTTGATCGGAAATAATGTAGAATTATTCTGCAAAGCATAAAGGAGTGTTTGAAAGGAGTTTTTCAAAGAAAGACCTCGGTGAAGCTGCTTACATATTAAGCATCAAGATCTATAGAGATAGATTAAGACACTTGATAAGTTTTTTCAATGAGTACAAACCTTGACAAGATTTTGAAGTAGTTCAAAATGGAACAGTCAAACAAAGAGTTCTTGCCTGTATTACAAGGTGTGAAATTGAGTAAGACTCAAAACCCGACCACGGCAGAAGATAGAAAGAGAATGAAAGTCATTCCCTATGCCTCAACCATAGGTTCTATAAAGTATGCATGTTGTGTACCAGATCTATTGTATACCCTACACTGATTTTGGCAAGGGAGTACAATAGTGATCTAGGAGTAGATCACTGGACAACGGTCAAAATTATCCTTAGTGGAATAAGGATATGTTTCTCGATTATGGAAGTGACAAAAGGTTCGTCGTAAACGGTTACGTCGATACATGTTTTGATACTAATCTAGATGACTCTAAGTCTCGGTCTAGATACATATTGAAAGTGGGAGCAATTAGCTAGAGTAGCTCCGTGCAGAGCATTGTAGACATAGAAATTTGCAAAATACTTACGGATCTGAATGTGACAGACTCGTTGACTAAAATTATCTCACTAGCAAAACATGATCACGCCTTAGTACTCTTTGGGTGTTAATCACATAGCGATGTGAAATAGATTACTGAATCTAGTAGACCCTTTGGGTGTTGGTCACATGACGATGTGAACTATGGGTGTTAATCACATGGTGATGTGAACTATTGGTATTAAATCACATGGTGATGTGAACTATATTATTGACTCTAGTGCAAGTGGGAGACTGAAGGAAATATGCCCTAGAGGCAATAATAAAGTTATTATTTATTTCCTTATATCATGATAAATGTTTATTATTCATGCTAGAATTGTATTAACCAGAAACATAATACTTGTGTGAATACATAGACAAACAGAGTGTCACTAGTATGCCTCTACTTGACTAGCTCGTTGATCAAAGATGGTTATGTTTCCTAACCATAGACATGAGTTGTCATTTGATTAACGGGATCACATCATTAGGAGAATGATGTGATTGACTTGACCCATTCCGTTAGCTTAGCACTTGATCGTTTAGTATGTTGCTATTGCTTTCTTCATGACTTATACATGTTCCTATGACTATGAGATTATGCAACTCCGCTTACGGAGGAACACTTTGTGTGCTACCAAACGTCACAACGAATCGGGTGATTATAAAGGAGCTCTCTGGTGTCTCCGAAGGTACATGTTGGGTTGGCGATTTGAGATTAGGATTTGTCACTCCGATTGTAGGAGAGGTATCTCTGGGCCCTCTCAAGAATGCACATCACTTAAGCCTTGCAAGCAATGCAACTAATGAGTTAGTTGCGAGATGATGTATTACGAACGAGTAAAGAGACTTGCCGTAACGAGATTGAAATAGGTATTGAGATACCGACGATCGAATCTCGGGCAAGTAACATACCGATGACAAAGGAACAACGATGTTGTTATGCGGTCCGACCGATAAAGATCTTCGTAGAATATGTAGGAGCCAATATGAGCATCCAGGTTCCGCTATTGGTTATTGACGGAGACATGTCTCGGTCATGTCTACATTGTTCTCGAACCCATAGGGTCCGTGACGCTTAACGCTACGATGATAGTTTCATTATGAGTTTATATGTTTTGATGTACCAAGGTTGTTCGAGTCCGGATGTGATCATGACATGACGAGGAGTCTCAAATGGTCGAGACATAAATATTGATATATTGGAAGCCTATATTTGGATATCGGAATCGCTCCGTGAAATCGGGATTTTACCGAGTACGGGGTTACTGAACCTTCGGGGGTTAATGGGCCTACATGGGCCCTAAGGGAGAAGAGGAGGGCCGGCCGGGGCAGGACGCGCCCCCCCCCTAGTCCGAATAGGACAAGGAAGGGGAGGGCACCCCTTCCTCTTTCCCCCCTTCCTTTCCTTCTCCAACAAGGCAAGAGGGGGGAGTCCTACTCCCGGTGGTAGTAGGACTCCTCCAGGCGCACCCCTAGGGGCCGGCCGCACCTCCCCCTCCCTCCTTTATATACGGGGGCAGGGGGGCACCCCATGACACACAAATTGATCTTCGTGATCGTTCTCTTAGCCGTGTGCTGTGCCCCCCTCCACCATAATCCTCGACAATATTGTAGTGGTGCTTAGGCAAAGCCCTGCGACGGTAGAACATCAAGATCGTCACCACGCCGTCGTGCTGACGGAACTCTTCCCCGACACTTTGCTGGATCGGAGTCCGGGGATCGTCATCGAGCTGAACATGTGCTAGAACTCGGAGGTGCCGTAGTTTCGGTGCTTGATCGGTCGGGTCGTGAAGACGTACGACTACATCAACCGCGTTGTCATAACGCTTCCGCTTTTGGTCTACGAGGGTACGTGGACAACACTCTCCCCTCTCGTTGCTATGCATCACCATGAACTTGCGTGTGCGTATGATTTTTTTTTGAAATTACTATGTTCCCCAACAGCGACTGCCCGCCGTCGCGCCGGAGAATGTCCACCTCGAGGTCGCGCGAGAGGAGGATGATAGGTCGCTGGTCTTCTTGGACCGCAACAAGACACCATTGACATAATCACCCACATCTACGTGCAAATCATCCACAAGGACTACTACGTGCAAGAGGAGGATGATAGGTCGCTGGCCTTCTTGGACCGCAGGGCAACCTTGGACGGCATTGTTCAGAAGCACGTTGAGCTCGCCACCAACGCCGCTGCTCCTCACACGCCGGTTGGTGACCCGGCGCACTAGGGCGCGAGGATGTCGTTGATGGATCTGTATGTATCTTTATCTTTCCGTCAAATCCATGTAGTAGTATATGGTACTACTAGTAATTATCTTACCTTTCACATCAACTTCATAATTTTCGTACGTACTCCATGCATGAACCGCGCCGGAACCAAACTTCTCATTACTCTAGAAAGATCGTTGTTTCTATCTACCGGTCGCGCCATGGAGCAGAACCAAATTTTACAAGTTACAAGTTCAAAAGGAAAAGCCTCCCGTGTTCGCGTTGCACCCCCACACGGTTGGTCCGGCACGCCGCTCAAGGGGGAATGCGTGCTGTGTTGCATTTTCACTTACAAGTGGGACCATAGTTGAGCAAACCGACTATCGGCAAACCCCCACCCCGCCCACCGCGCGATGGCTGAGAAAACAAGAGGGAGAAGAGATGTCTGTAGCACGGACTCCAAGAAAATTGGTGTCAGATGAGACTCGTCTTGGTGGCGTGTGTCGTACTGCTAGACATGAATGCTAGTTATGGCCCATGCCACCCCACTATATCGAGCCTATATCGAGGTGTTGGTTACGTAGAAAAAATTTCCTGGAGTCCGTGCTCAGCCCTCCTCTCTCTCTCTTTTCAGCCAGCCAGCAGACGCGCGGAGCCCATCGTTTGTTTGCTCACATGCGGTGCCCCATGTCAGTGAAAACACAAGAGGACCCACTGAACCTGCACATCTTTCACCTCGACGTGCTGATGATGAAAAACAAATCCAATAAAGATCTTCGGTGGCCGCTTTTGGAGTTACTCAAGAGTAAGATTCTATTTACAGTTTAAACCAAGATGCACATCACGTGGCTTCAACTAGAACTCCATTTTCTTGCATGACACGACCTGGATGCTAGATGTCCCACGTGTAGGCAAAAGGAGGAAGAACTCGACCAAATCTTCTCGGCATTTAGACCAGAGGAGTAGGAAACACGGCAAGCCATGTGCCTACATCATACTACGTACAAGCCCACCTCACGCAGTCACGCTATCACCATATTTCTCGGCCACCGTGCGAGACCTAGCTCTAGTTGATCTAACTAGAACTAACTATTGTGCTAGCATACACCAATATTAGGTTGGCTCTATGTGATGTGGCAAATTCGTATAACCGGATGCCGACTATAATACTACGGTACTCACACTCCAAGAAGTGAGTCGAAAAGCATTCATAAATTGAGTTTATGACATGCATATGCAAATGTACCATTCATTACATACAACAAGTCATCAACACACAACGACAATGAGGATACATGTTGGATTATATATTAGTTCCAACAAAACATTCTAGTAAATACTAAAGTTTTCATCACAGAACAAATGGCCTCCGTCCCCCACACGAGCGAAGCCACTTCGCACCCTCACACGGTTGGTCCGCCACGCCCCTAGGAAAACGTGTGATGTCTTGCATCTTCACTTAGGCCAACTCCAACGTGTGCAGCTCGGACGCGCGCTCGCCCATCCCCCTTTCCCTCGACACCCCCGAGCTACCCAACCACGACTACGTGTTTTGCGCACCCGGCTACCGGATTTGGAGCGAATTCGGTCGGGCTTGAGCTCGCCCGGCTGTGGGAGGCCGCACCGCGCCATGGACTGGCCGGGCACCGGGCCGGAAGGCCCCGGCAAGGCCGCATGCAGGTACTGACTCCTCCTCTAGCCGCTCGGATCTACACCGTCGACGGTCCACCGGCAGATACATGAATGGCGGTCGGCCAGGCTCGATGCTGGCCCAAAAGCTGGTCGGTGCACTGTAGCCACTCATTACGTGCGACGACTGCCTAAAGAAGGTATTGCGCCGCGTGTCTACAACACCGGAACATCCCGGATGGGTGTTCATCAAGTGCTCAGCCGATGGGGTATGTGCTACTTTAGCTTCGGTTGTGCTCTCGGATTTGACTAGTTGTGCTAACTTAAAATTTTATTGTGTAGAATGGATGCAAGTTTTGGTATTGGGAAGAAGAGTACATCGATACATTGATAGAGCGCAATTTAGTAGATGTTCTAGCACTTTTAGCCAGCATAGAGGCTAGAGATGAGACTAGTGCACTTGTTGATAGAATAGAGGCTAGACATGAGACTGTTGGGGAACGTAGCATGTAATTAAAAAAAATCCTACGATCACGCAAGATCTATCTAGGAGATGCATAGCAACAAGAGGGGAAGAGTGTGTCCACGTACCCCCGGCATGTATATGGGCTTAATGGGCTAAGGGAGGGATAGACCAGCCCGCAGGGGCCTGGTGCACCCCTTTCCCCTGGCCAAACATCCCCAGGGAAGGAAAAGGGGGAGGGCTAGCCCCTCCCGCCTTCCCTCTCATGGGAGAAAGGAAGGGGGGGGGCACTCTTCCCTACCTTTTCCCCGCTCCTATAGATGGCAGGGGGCGCCACCTTGGGATAGACCTCAAGTAGGATTCCTCCTACTTGGGCGCCCCCTTGGCTGCTCCTCACTCCCTCCCACCTATATGTGTGGGTGTGTGTGTGGGAGGGCGCCCCTAGCACACACCAGACAGTTGCCTAGCCGTGTGCGGCGCCCCCTCCACCGTTTACACCCTCGGTAATATTTTCGTAGTGCTTAGGCGAAGCCCTACGAGGATCACTTCATCATCACCGTCACCACGTCGTCGTGCTGACGGAACTCATCAACTACCTCGACGTCTTGCTGGATCAAGAAGGCGAGGGATGTCACGGAGCTGAACGTGTGCAGAACGCGGAGGTGTCGTGCGTTCGGTAGTTGATCGGTTGAAGCTTGAAGAAGTTCGACTACATCAACGCGTTGAGAAACACTTTCGCTTACTATCTACGAGGGTACGTAGACACTCTCCCCCCTCGTTGCTATGCATCTCCATGGATAGATTATTTGCGTGTGCGTAGAATTTTTTGTTTTCCATGCAACGATTCTCAACACTAGCACCTTTGATCTTCCTCGCGAAGTACCCATCTTTGTACACCTCCTCCGCACGACGACGCGCCCGCCCCCAAAGCTCCGCCGCCTCCTTTTTCCAGGCGGCATCACGGGCTTCACAGCCATCTGGTACCTGGCTTGCTCCTTCGCCATCTCCTTCTTGAACGCCACAGACAATGATTGTACTGGCCCCAAAACCACTCTAAAGTTGGGGGGTCGGTGCAACCTCGTCCGGGCGCGAGGGGTCCTCTTCGTTCTTGCGATCGTTGGCGTCCTCGGGGACGACTCCTCGCTCGTGGCGGTAAGGCGATAAGCGCCATGGCTGAGATTTGAGAGAGAGAGAGAGAGAGAGAGAGAGAGAGAGAGAGAGAGAGAGAGAGAGAGAGAGAGAGAGGCGAGCGAGGGAAGGATGTAGATGAGAATACAAAGGGACGACATGAGCAAGGTAGTATTTATTGGCGGTAGGAATCTAGATCGACGGAGGAGCGATTACACACGTCTGTCGGAGTTTACAATCTTGTAGTTTGAATTGCACACGATTCCCGCAGCAAAATCCGTGTGTGAACTTAATAGCTGACGGTTTCCAATACAGAAGCGTGTCTGATTAATAACCCGCGTAGAGTACCAATCATGTAGGGCCCGGTTGTCTTGACAGATCTTTACATTTTCTTTTTTGAACACAAGATATTTATATCGTCTGATATTTTTTAATTTTTGGAATTTAAATATCATGGCACTCCATGCATGTGTCCAGGTCGTGACACCAATATGTTTTAAAATTCATTCCAATTTATTGCATCTCGTGAGAAAACACTGCCACCGCGAGGCGTAAAAACCCTACTCCTGCTTTGGGGAATTGATGAGAGACTGTGGTGGAGACGCAACGCTCTAGCCCGACAAGGTTGCATTGGGGCGAGAGCGGCTACGCGCATATGAGTGTACAAGGGTCCGAATCCTTTCTATGGTTGCCATGGCCCTACTTTTATAGATCAAGGGATCACCACAGTGGCAAATCAGTCATTGTGTACTGATTAGATAGCAAACAATGCTATCATACCTAACTCTGCAGGCAGGACAGAGCGCATTAAATGCGTCACTTAGTGTCACATCATAGCGCAGCCCGACAAGCCTTGCCGGGTCGTTCGGCCACCTTCTCGCCTACCTGCCTGACACGTCTCTGGACGAGTGTCATTTGGAGGTGATTTTCATAGGAAGTGGCTGCCACGTGCCAAATAACAGCAACTTAGTCACTTGGGGGCTCGACACAGCACCGATCGGTGACTTGTGTTGCTGTGAGGTGGAGCGGTGGAGTCTTGGCGTGGTAGTACGCCCTCCATCGTGCCCGGCAGGCCTGCCGGGACGGTCTTGAGACTTGTCTTTCGGGCAACCTCGACCTTGCTAGGCTCGCCTGCCCGACAAGAGAGGTTTTTCCTTGGTGGTATCTTGCTCCTTTAGCTTGTATTGATCTTCTTGATCCGCCCTTTGATTCCTCAAAGAGTTGATCTCTTCTGATTGGTCTGGTCTTGGACGTTGTAACCTTGCTCTTGAGCCTGTGCACGGTCTGGGCAACACACCCATGGTTTGTTGCACCGATAGGAGCCCCAGGGCCTGGCTTGAACGCGCTGCCGGGCGTCGTCGGGGTAGGCCCTATCCAGTGCACATGCGAGAGGGCGGTAGTGGCTTGTCCTTTGAGATCTTCTTTGCTTCTTCATTAACCTGCGCTCGAATCAGTTTCTGGTTTCCCCGTGCATCGCCTAACGCCAATCGCAGTGGGGCCATGTTTGTAATGGCCCGTGAATGGCTTTAACGCACGGGGGAGTAACTGCCAATTCACTTTTCCCACCAGTTTTTTTCCTCTTGCCACGTGTGCTGCATGCATTGAGTGGGGTGAGTTTTTTTTTTGAGTTGTTGATTGTTTTTGAGATAGCTAACCGTTTAGTCCAAGCGGTCATTGAGTGGGGTAGGTAACGAAGGTACGTGGTGCCGGAGAGCGTCAGGGCAGGGGCCCGGTCTGGCCCTTTTATTCACGTGCTGTGTCCTGGGCCATTCCCGAACCAAAAATCCGTGCCCACGGGCCGGCCTGAAAAGCATGGCCCATATGGCCAGATTTGGGCAGAAGTAGGAGCTGCCGCTCGGGGCAGACGCGCATTTCTCAATTCTCCGGTCGACAAGAGTGGTTCGCAAGTGCTACAGTACAGACTCGGTACCCGAACCCAACCAGACGCCGCCCTCTGAGGTTCCGACCGCGCAACCCCGCAAAAGCTCCAGGACGGCATGGTAGGACCGCCGGGGACGGTGGACATGGAGGCGGAGCCAGAGGCTGCAGCCGCGCTCGTGGCCTTGGGGTTGGAGCCCTCTGCGTCGCAGCTCGGTGAGCACAGACCGTCTGTACATACATCCGTGGGATTACCTAATTATCTTTTGAAGGAATGCGATTTGTTAAATTGATGCGGATATCTGTCAAATATGAGGCTCTTCAGAGCACCAGCTCCGTGCTAAACTCAGTTTTGTTTTGATAAATTTGTCCAATTTTTAGCTGTGCTAGCTATGAGCTATGCTAACGCTGAGCATCCAGACCTAGGAATGGTGGGGATTTGGTACCAAACCTCTTTCTAGGGAGTGGCAGGCTCTTCATTACATTATCTTGTGCTACCATTTTGTTCCTTTTGGCTGGTAATTTGTCCTGTTTAAAAATGTCAGAGAGAACCTCGAAGGCACTCGGATGCTTGCACATCAGCACTTTGAGCTCTGTAATTAGTAGTTGGGGTTTTCTTACATGCGGAATGTAGCTTTGAGTTATATCAGTTCAGATAGTTGATGGTGAATTTGCATTTCAATTATACTCACGACATGACTTGTTCTTTCATCATTCTACACAGATGTTTTCAAGAGCAGACTTCGTTTATTGATTGATGGAAATACGAGCGATTTTGATACGTGGGTATCATTGATAAATTCTGCAGAGGAAACTTCTGTTGTAAGTGATTTTTTTATCTGGTTCTAATTAGTTTTTAGTAGTTTAGAACCACCACGCCTCACCTTTCCTATTCATTATCATATAACTTCACAAACAAAAGGGAATTGTTCCTTTTCAAATTTCAACACTTTTGCATGCCAGACCAATGTATGTTAAGCAGCATCTGGTTACTGATGTTTGCGTTCTTCCAGAATGACATAAGGGTTATTAGCTTGGTCTACCATACCTTCTTATTGGAATTTCCTTTGTGCCACGGCTACTGGATTAAATACGCAGCTCATAAAGCAAGGTTATGCACATATGATGATGTGGTGGGGGTTTATGAACAAGCCGTCCAAGCAGTACCTCATTGTACTGATCTTTGGGTCAGTTACTGTGGATTTGCTATGAGTGCGTATGAAGACCCTGCCCTTATTAGAAGGTAAAGAAGACACAGATTTAACCTGTCCCTTCTTTTCTCCAGAACCAAATCTCTCTGGATCCTTTCCCTTCTTTTCTTTGTATAAACAAACTTTCTCACAGTGTATTCGCCTGTATGTTTTTAGGATCTCAGGCTATTTAAAGGTTTCAAACCAACAGTACTTCGTGGACCAGCAATCATGCATTTCATGTTGTTTAAATTATAACATTAGGTGAAGATAGAATACAAATTGATCAAGTACTAGAAAATAGACCAGTCATGTTTTCCATGTAGTGTAGACTTCTATAATTTGTACTCCCTCCATCCATTTTTACAAGGCCTAACCCAAAATCAGTTTTTCCAAAAATACTAGGCCGAATTGGCCTCACGTCGCGCGTGGTCATTACTATGTAGCACACCACGCCTGGCCTTTTCCATCGGTATTTAAGGTTGTGCATGCATGCAAACAGCCCTTACCAATAGTGATGCACATGCATACGAGGGATTGGAGGGATTAGCACTAAATAAATGGATGGAGGAATTAATAGAGGGGAAAGTGTGGGCCTATGCACTAAATGGAGTTTGCATGCGCAGCCACTTACTGCAATTTGGTTGGCTGCCTAATTTGCTTCAACTTTTGGGCTATTGCCTTGGTATGAGATTCAAAACTTAGGCCTTGTAAAAAATGGATGGAGGGAGCATCATGTTTGTTATGTATTGATTGGGGAAATCTTGATTCCTGAGCACGAGGACTGCGGAAGTAAAGAACCGGGGAAATAAAACAATGTTGAAATTTTGACCTTCTTAAACAAGATACCTAAATTACTCATCTCTCTATCTGTCTGATTGGTTGAAGGTTAAAATTTCATGGTATATGCTCGATGTTTGTGGTTGGATTAGTATGTGAAACAATGTTACCCAATGAAATTAAAATATACTGTTAAATGGAAAGAGTATACTGTAATGTGTTAGAATGTAATATCGATATCTCTTGCAGCAAGTTATAGATGCACAATATTGTTGAATAAACATCCTTTAATCCGTTTGATACCCCTTTGGTCCTTTTTGTACCAGGTCAGCTCATGATTTTGTTGTTATGTTGCTGTTGTGCCACCACTAATTTTTGCTATGGCTTTTTCGACAGCTTATTTGAGAGGGCTATGTCTCTTGTTGGAAAGGATTACTTGTGTTATCATCTTTGGGATAAGTACATAGAGTTCGAGAATTCTCAGAAGCAGCTGATTCAGCTTGCTACCATTTATATCAACGTGTTGAAATTTCCCACAAAGAAGCTGCACAAGTATTATGGGAGGTACATCATAGTCTCTTCATTCCCTCACTACACTACTTTTTTCATTGCGAATGACTCTAGTTTTATGCTCAGTGGAACATTTGCTCGTTGAATTCTAACACGACTGCCTGAATAAATCATGTAACCGTCGATAAGTCGTTGAGCATGTTAAGGGAGTATATGTTGCTCTTCCAGAGGTTAGATTTAGGGTTAATTTGGTTCTTTTGTCAAATGCAGCACTAGCATATGACCTTACTAGGCGATTTTTGCTTTTTTTTTGCATCGCTGTAGATATTTGGGTCATTGGATTTTATATTTGCTGTAGGTTTTTGTAGCATCATGTGTCCCCCCCCCCTCCCCACCCCTCAAGGGGCTTTATCAGGTTTGCCAATTGGGCTCGTATCATGGAAAAGTTTTCTTGCTCAATTAGGCTAATTCAACAACAACAGCAAAGCCTTTAGTCCCAAACAAGTTGGGGTAGGCTAGAGGTGAAACCCATAAGATCTCGCAACCAACTCATGGCTCTGGCACATGGATAGCAAGCTTCCACGCACCCCTGTCCATAGCTAGTTCTTTGGTGATACTCCAATCCTTCAAGTCTCTCTTAACGGACTCCTCCCATGTCAAATTCGGTCTACCCCGACCTCTCTTGACATTCTCCATGACGCTTTAGCCGTCCGCTATGCATTGGAGCTTCGGAGGCTCATACGAATATGCCCAAACCATCTCGCACGATGTTGGACAAGCTTCTCTTCAATTGGTGCTACCCCAACTCTATCTCAGATATCATCATTCCGGGCTCGATTGTTCCTCGTGTGGCACACATCCACCTCAACATACGCATCTCGCCACACCTAAGCTGTTGAACATGTAAGCCTTTTAGTCGGCCAACCCTCAGCCATACAACATTGCATGGGTCGAACCGCCGTCTGTAGAACTTGCCTTTTAGCTTTGTGGCACTCTCTTATCACAGAGAATGCGGAAGCTTGCGCCACTTCATCCATCCGACTTTGATTCGATGGTTCACATCTTCATCAATACCCCCATCCTCCTGCAGCATTGACCTCAAATATCGAAAGGTGTCCTTCTGAGGCACCACTTGCCCATCAAGGCTAACCTCCTCCTCCTCACACCTAGTAGTATTGAAACCGCACATCAGGTACTCGGTTTTAGTTCTACTAAGCCTAAACCCTTCCGATTCCAAGGTTTGTCTCCATAACTCTAACTTCCTATTTACCCCTGTCCGGCTATAGTCAACTAGCACCACATCATCCTCAAAGAGCATACACCATGGGATATCTCCTAGTATATCCCTTGTGACCTCATCCAACACCAAGGCAAAAAGATAAGGGCTCAAAGCTGACCCTTGATGCAGTCCTATCTAATTGGGAAGTCATCAGTGTCGACATCACTTGTTCGAACACTTGTCACAACATTATCGTACATGCCCTTGATGAGGGTAATGTACTTTGCTGGGACTTTGTGTTTCTCCAAGGCCCACCACATGACATTCCGCGGTATCTTATCATAGGCCTTCTCCAAGTCAATGAACACCATATGCAAGTCCTTCTTTTGCTCCTTGTATCTCTCCATAAGTTGTCGAACCAAGAAAATGGCTTCCATGGTCTACCTCCCAGGCATGAAACCAAACTGAATTTTGGTAACACTTGTCATTCTTCTTAAGCGGTGCTCAATGACTCTCTCCCATAGCTTCATTGTATGGCTCATCAGCTTAATTCCGCGGTAATTAGTACAACTCTGAACATCCCCCTTGTTCTTGAAGATTGGTACTAATATACTCCGTCTCCATTCTTCTCGCATCTTGTTTGCCTGAAAAATGAGGTTGAAAAGCTTGGTTAGCCATACTATCGCTATGTCCTCGAGGCCTTTCCACAACTCAATGGGGATACAGTCAGGGCCCATCGCCTTGCCTCCTTTCATCCTTTTTAAAGCCTCCTTGACCTCAGACTCCTGGATTCGCCGCACTATGCTTAATCACCTTGTCCTTCACCAAGAGTTGGTCTGCTCTGTCCTTGATGCATTTGACTTGGCCAATATCTCTCGTCTTCCTCTCTCGGATCTTGGCCATCTTATAGATGTCCCTTTCGCCTTCTTTCGTGCCTAACCGTTGGTAGAGGTCCTCATCGCCCGACCCCTTGCTTTCATCGATTTCGCTTATGCGGCCTTCTTCGCCATCTTGTACTTCTATGTTGTTCGTGACTCCTATCCAGATATAGGCGTCTGAAACAATCTTTCTTCTCTTTAATCGCCTTCTGGACATCATCATTCCACCACCAGGTATCCTTATCTTCGCTTCTCCTTCCACTGGACACTCCAAACTCCTTTGAGGCCACCTTACGAATGAAAGTCGCCATCTTCATCCACACATTGTCCGCATCCCCTCCTTCCTCCCAAGGGCCCTCCTTAATGACCCTCTCCTTGAATGCTTGAGCTATCTCCCCCTTGAGCTTCCACCACTTCGTTCTAGTGACTTTCGCATGCTTATCCCGCTGGACACGAATCCGAAAGCGGAAGTCGGCTACCACCAGCTTATGCTGAGGTATAACACTCTCTCCAGGTATCACCTTACAGTCTAGGCACGCACGCCTATCTTCTCTTCTTGAGAGGATGAAATCAATCTGTCTAGAGTGTTGGCCACTACTAAACGTCACAGATGTGATTCTCTCTTTCTAAAGAGGGTGTTAGCTACAATCATGTCGTAGGCTAGAGCAAAGCTTAAGACATCTCCTTCTTGATTCCTGATGCCATAGCCAAAGCTCCCATGCACCCCTTCAAAACCTGTGTTAGATGTACCCACGTGGCCATTGAGGTCTCCTCCTATGAAGAGCTTCTCGCCAATCGGTACACTCCTAACCATGTCTTCCAGACGTTCCCAGAACTACTTGGTGTTCTCATTATGGCCTACTCACGGGGCATACGCGCTGATAACATTGAGAACTAAGTCCCCAACTACCAGCTTGACAAGTATAATCCGGTCTCCATGTCTCTGGACGTCTACCACTCCATACTTGAGGCTCTTGTTGATCAAGATGCCTACGCCATTTCTGCTTATGTACCGTCCCGTGTACCACGGCTTGAAGCCGGTATCCTCCACCTCCTTCGCCTTGTCCCCTCCATTTGGTTTCTTGGACGATAGGATATCAACACCTCTCCTCACCGCCGCATCAACTAGCACCAAGCTTTCTGTCAGAGACCCTACGCTCCGGCTACCTAGGCGAATCCTCCTAGGCTCGGCTAGCTTCCTTACCCTTCGCACTCGTCGAGTCAAATGCGAAGACCCTTGCTCATTTTCCACTACATCTGGGCGCCGATGTAGCGCGCCACTAAGGATGCGATGACCCGATCCTCGCTCACTTGCCATTGTATCCGGATCAAGATACGGCGCGCCACCAGGGGGGTGACGGCCCGGCCCTTGCCCATTTGACACCACACCAGGGTTTCGATGTGGCGCGTCGTTGAGAGGGTTAAACAATCTTTCTTCTCTTTAATCGCCTTCTGGACATCATCATTCCACCACCAGGTATCCTTGTCTTCGCTTCTCCTTCCCCTGAACTCTCCAAACTCCTCCGAGGCCACCTTACGAATGAAAGTCGCCATCTTCATCCACACATTGTCCGCATCCCCTCCCTCCCAAGGGCCCTCCTTAATGACCCTCTTCTTGAACGCCTGAGCCATCTCCCCCTTGAGCTTCCACCACTTCGTTCTAGTTTACGCCCCAATTAGGCTAATTCAATTTATATTTTTGAAGACAAATAGACGAATGCACGGTGCGTTTCTGCAAAAATTTGTATGAAACAAAAACTGCGTGAACTAATCAACCTAGCTAGTGTCTTTACGGTTCATCTTGTAGCAAGCTAATTTGGTTTCATATCTAAGCAAAATGTGCACATGTGTTGGCTTTCTTCGATGGAGCACGGGAGTGTGAGCTGCATGCATGTGTCTGTTATCTCTCTGGATTAAAACCACTTTAGGTGTGAGTTACTGCGTGCATGCATCAGTTACTGCATGTGCCTGGTGGAGCTGCCCTCAACGTGTAGATTGGATGGCTATTGTACACTGATCTAGTATATCCAACAGTTAAATTAATTTTGATGATGTGGCTCAAGGAGAAGGGAGAGAACTCCTAGTACCGGGGCTAGCTTTAGATATAATAGATAACATTAACTTACATTGTCCAATAAGGTTAGATAGCATTGGCAAGGATGGTCAAGGGATCAATTAGGCTAGTTCAATTTCAAAAGCTACCTGTTGAATGTTAAGAGTTATATTGTGTTCCATGTATAGCCTGTATATTTTCCCTGTTGTATGAGGGGTTTCTTGCATATTTACCACCTCCCCCAAGAAATACAAGGTGCATATTTCCTAACATGGTATTAGAGTCTAGGTAATTTTTTTCGCATGCGCAATTCGTACTGATCCAATCCCACGCCGCCGCTTTCCGTCTCCTCTGGCTGGTAGTTGCTGCCCCCCCTTCCACGATGTGTTGTGGCTGATTGTTCTTCTGGGTCAACGACGATTCCCGCGCATAGCTACGCCTACTCGCGGATGGATTGGGCCCGCCCGCTCAACGTCACGGTCAACCTCAGGTCTTTTCCTTCCGGACTGTCACTCACAGATACACGCGCATATACTACTTGTACTAAGCAGGCAAGCTGGTTGATCGATTCTTGATGCTGCTCATGTATACTAATTGTACTAAGCAGGCAGGTGGATAGATTCTGGCTGCTGCTCCCTGTTGCGATCTTCACGTCCGCCTGCCCTCTGGCTCCGTCCTCCACCGTGGCTGCCGAAAGGCCCTTCCGCTGCCTGCTGCCCATTGGGCCTTTGATTTCCTTCCTGTGGCTGACTGCATCTCCTGACGCATCACTGTTCTTCGATCCAGAGGAACGGGAGTAAAAATAGTATTAAAAAACAGGCACAATGTTTTCGTCGGGTATGCATCTACCTCGCTGCCCGCGGACTCTTGATGGTGTTCTTGATGCCATCTCGCACACGCGCCTTTCTCGGTGCTTGATGCTCATCCACATGTGACGTCATCCCCTCTGCCACCCTCCATAGGTTGTGGTGATTGCCACTCCTCGCACGATCGCACATGGTGATTGCCGCTCTACACTGACTCCTCTCAACTTTCACCGACAATGTTGGTGTATATCGCTCCATCGACTACACCTCGCACCCGCCTTCCCTTGGCGCCTGGTGCTTGTTTGGATGTGACATCGTCTTCTCAACCGGCTTCTGCAGAAGATATTGGTCATGCTACACAACGTCATCTAGTGGCTTCCACGGGTGGCGGCGGCTGCTCCTCTGTCGGTGCTGCTACGTTGACTATTTCAGTCGTGTCCTTCACTGAGCATGAGATTGTGCGACTTTGCGGCCTGCTGATTGCCTCTGGCTCTCCATTGCCGGGTGCATCTACTTCGACCTCTTCAATTGAGTAGTTGAGCCCCTGACTGAGTAGGAGATTACGCGAGACTTCGATGCCTGCTATCTGCATCTTCCGGTTCTCCATCGACATGTTCTGCTGGTTCTGCTACTGACTCTTCTGGCATTATGAGACCACCTTCTACATAGGCAGGTATATCTCCATGGATTCTTGATAATGGAGCATCTTTTCATATGACTCATGAATCATCTACTCTGTCCTCTATTCGACCTCTCGATTCTCCTGTTCATGTTCTTACTGCTGATGGTACCTCCCTTCCGGTTAATGGCCGAGGCATTCTTAGCACTTTGTCTTTTCATGTTCGTAATGTTGCTCATGTTCCTCGACTTACCATGCAACTCATTTTTGGTGGTTAGATTGTTGACTCTGTTTGTAGGGTCATTCTCCACTTTGGCTCCTGTTTTGTTCAGGATCGTCACACTGATGCTCCCATTGGTGCCAGGCCTCCAGCCCCTGGAGCATAAGGGCTATCATTGTTGGGATTGTTTGTCTGATGCGTATTTCTTGGGATGTGAGTTGATGATTCCCGTCCCTTCTACCCGCATTCATCTTCCTCGATCTTTTCAGTGGAAGATATCTCTTTCCTCACTTTTCTCGACACTCCTATCACTCATGTCGCGCCCTTCTCCATCCGTCCAACCGCTCTTGCTCCTCCGACTGTTGCAGATCCGATGCCGTCATCTCCTATGGTTTCCTCACCTCACTTGTCATAAGGTTTTGCACCTTAATCCCTAGTGGCTTCCCCATCTCCATCACCAGAGCCTATCCCGGTGATTCCTCCTTGTATTCTTTCATCTTTTCGTCAGTATTATACTCGTTGTCCATGTGTTGTGGATGCGTCTATTGATGTGCCATCTTCCTCGTCTCAACCTACTTATTGCTAACGTGCTCGCCCGCTTTCGCCTATTGACCGCTATGATTTTTCTAGCGTTGGCACTGCTGTTCTTGAGCCGACTTCTTACCGTGATGCTGTTGTTCATCCTGAAGGTGAGCTTGCCATGGCGGAGGAGATTGCTGCCCTTGAGCGCACCAGCATGTGGGATCTTGTTTCTCTTCCTCCCCGTGTTCGTCCCATCACTTGTAAGTGGGTCTACAAGGTTAGGACTCGCTCCGATGGTTCTCTTGAGCGCTACAAAGTTTGTGATGTGGCTCGTGACTCTCAGTAGGAGCATAGTCGTGATTACTATGAGGCTTTTGCTTCTATGACCCATATGACCACTGTTCGCACACTTCTTGCTGTGGCCTCTTTCCGCCATTGGTCTGTCTCTCATCTTGATGTTAAGAATGCTTTTCTTAATGGTGAGTTGCATGAGGAGGTTTACATGCAACTACCACTCGGGTATTCTGTTCCTGATGGCATGGTATGCCATCTTTGTCGCTCTTTCTATGGCCTTAAGCAAGCCCCTCATACATGGTTTGAGCGTTTCACCTCTGTGGTGTCTGTCTGCTGGTTTTTCGGCGAGCACTCATGATCCTGCGCTGTTTGTCCACCTTTCTCCTCGTGGTTGGACTCTTCTGCTTCTATATGTTGATGACATGATCATCACTGGCGACGACCCTGAGTACATTGCCTTTGTTAAGGCACGTCTTAGTGAGCAGATTCTTATGTGTGATCTTGTTCCTCTCCGTTACTTTCTTGGGATTGAGGTTTCCTCTACCTCTGATGGCTTCTTTACTTTCCATGAGAACTATATCCATGATCTTCTTGCTTGTGCTACTATTACTGATGAGCTCACTGTTGAGACTCCCATGGAGCTCAATGTTCACCTCCGTGCTTTTGATGGTGATCCCTTGGTTGATCCTATGCGTTATCGTCATCTTGCTGGGAGCCTTATCTATCTAGCTGTCACTCATCTGGATATATCCTATCATGTCCATATCTTGAGTCAGTTTGTTTTCACTCCTACTTCGGTCCACTATAGTCACATTCTTTGTATTCTATGATATCTTTGTGGCGCGATCTCTCACCGTCTTTTCTTTCCTCGCTCCGGTTCGTTACAGCTTCAGGCCTATCTGGATGCCACGTGGGCTAGTGATCCTTTGGATCGCCGTTCACTTTCTGCTTACTGTGTTCTTCTTGGTGGTTCCCATGTTGCCGGGAAGATGAAGAAACAGACTGAAGTATCCCGTCCGAGTGGAGAGGCTGAGTTGTGAGCTATGGTCTTGTGGCGGCAGAGGTGACTTGGTTACGGTGGTTACTTCAGGAGTTTAGTGCGTTTGTTACTACACCTACTACACTCTTGTCCGACAGTACATGTGCTTCAGAGGTGACTTGGTTACGGTGGTTACTTCAAACTAAGCATATAGGTGTTGATGCTTCTTTTGTGCGCGCTGGTGTGCATGATCATGTTATTGCTATTCAGTATGTGCCTTACGAATTGCAGTTGGCGGATTTCTTTACGAAGGCCTAGACTAGAGCGCAACATGGACTTTATCTCTACAAACTCAATGTTGTGGATCCACCCTAGAGATTGAGACAGAACCTTAGTTGCAGATCAGAAATTGTTGTGGACTACTAAAAGGCGTGGGTGCTAGAACTACCCATGCAACAAAATCTCCTAATTTATACGTCAACTGCATCTGCACAGGATTACATATGTTGCAATATTATCTGTTTACCGCTACTGAAGTTTGAAAGTTCAATAATACCTTTTATAATTATCAATTTGTTTAATTTTGAAGAATCTATCGATCTAGACTGTGATGAATTCCCATGCTAACAGGAGAAAAATAATCTGGCGATCTATCTAGTGGGACCAGGTCCTAACCGTTCAGATTTACTCCTCATGTTAATGACCTTTTCCAACTCCAATGCATTCATCTACCAATGATGCCAACCAACGACCTTAGTGTCATAGCATGGGGAAAATAAATGTACGCAGATAACTGGAAATGTATCCCGTATGGGCACAATATTTGTCTCAGCAAGAACATATGCTGCATCCAGTGTACTTCGATTCCATACAAGGTAGTTTGCGATCTCTGTTCTACAATCGGAAGTCATGGAGACGAAGATGTAATCCGTAGTTCACACCCTTGAGAGAGTGCTAATCTCCATTAGAGAGGCTGGAGGCAACAAATGCTCCCACGACAAAGAATGTCTTACCCAAGCTTCCTAGTACCTTGGTCAACAAATGCCCAAGTACCCTCTCACTAGGGGTAGCTCTTGGGGCGAGCTCCAAACCCTCGCATACGAGCTTGGGGCACAACCACACAACTTGGAAGTTCCCAAGAAACACCAACCGTCTAGGATTCCCCACAAACCCAAAAGTAACAGGATTCATGAAGGATCTCGTGAGGAGCCAACAAACTCGAGTTTTGCTTTGATGGAGTTGAAGATCGGGATGTCCTCTTGCTCTCCCTGAAAGTGTAGGTGCAGCGAAGGGCTAGGGAGGGAGACCTCAAGCTTTTGAGGCGTTTAACAATAGTGGAGAGTGAGTGAAATGTGTCACCCTCTTCGTGGGGAAGAAGATGCCTTTTATAGGCTATCCCTAATTTTGCCGGTTATGCTGCTAGTCTGGTAAGCTCGGAAGGTCCGGGGGACCTTCGAGGTGCATCCGAGCGAAAACAGAACTCATCTATATTAGGTCGGAGGCAGCTGGGGACCACTCTGAGGGTTGAAGAACTTGGAGGCTCCCGGAGACCTTGGAGGTTCCAAAGCCTCAACATAAGTTTTATGTGTTTGGCTTACAGACCACCCGGATGGTCCGAGGCTCACCTAAGGGGAAACACTCAACATTTTGGGCTCTCTCTTTCATAGGATGTGGGTGTTTTTGGCTTGCTTTTGGTTTGTCGATTCCCACACCTAGATCCATGTCATATCCTCTCTTTATAGTACGACATACATACAACTCAAAAACGAGAAATCGGCGGTAGAAAATTGACGTGCTGTCTTCTTTTATCCTTTTTGCTTATGGGGTTGCTGGCCAACTTTATCTTTCATTTTGAAAGGTCCTGTGTAACCACTCGAAACATAGTTAGTCTTCTAAACATAATGCCATTAACACCAAAAGCCTCATTAGGGGCAAGATGTACAATATGCTTAGTTTAATTTAACCACAATATTATGATATTTATCAATAATGGTTCTAAGAGTTATAAATTGAGCTCCGTGCACTCTAATAAATCTTTGCGTTTGAATGATCATAGGATGCAAACCTCAGTAGGGGCATAGTTTACAACCTCATCTTCCTCTTATCTCATCCTCATCATCATTTGGCTCAACATAGGTTGGAGTGCGATGACCGGCAACCCACTTTGTCCTAGGAGCACGAGTACTCGCAGACCCATGTCCTTCCTCCAACAAACCATGAGTCTTCCTCACAAAGAACTGCTCACTGCTGGCCTTGTGATTCTTTGCCCTAGTATCCCCAACATGGCCATCCGAGTGAAAAGCATGGGATACGATAGTATATGATAAATGGAGGGGGGTGCTCTCTAGGCCCTCAGAGGAAGCCAACGGAGGATGCTTAAAATAAATGGAGGTTTTCTCAGGACACCTAGGAGATCCGGTATAAATCCGGAGATCCGGTATAAATCCGGAGATCCTGGTGCCTTGGAATTCCGAGTTCCCATGCCTGGAGCTCTGGGGTAGCTAGAACGGCTGCCTTTTCCTTGACGAATCCGGGCAGAGGGAGTTGGCCCTGGCTTTCCTTGAGCACCCAAATCACATCTCATTGCAAAATATGAAGATTTTGTGGCCTAAAAGGATCTATCCTGTAGAATATCGCAAATCCTATCTATAAACTACGAATTAACGCAACAGGGATTCAAAATTGAGAGGAGAAAACAATGCATTACCTGAGGAGATCGACATCCTTGCCCTAACTTGGCGGAGGATGGTTTCTACGACGTTTCCTGGAGGGTAGATACCCGAGAACGATGAAATCAGAGGTCCTGCATGTGGAGGAAGAAGATGGGTGGCATCTAGCGCAACATGTTGAAGTAGTTCCTTTAACACTAGTATTGTACACAATTGATCTGAGCTGTTATTGTTGGATAAACAGCAACTAGTATTCACTGAGGGCCAAAGGCCATTACATATACATGTGTGGTAAAGTGAAGTAAACCCCTTATACAATGGGGATGAACCGAAAAGGGACTATACACATCTAACACCCCCCCCCCCCTCAAACTCATGGTGGATCAACAACACCGAGTTTGGAGAGAAGAAACCATGTCTACTGAGTCTGTGCCTTCGTGAAGAAGTCCGCCAACCAGTAACTCGGAGGGCACATAGTGAAGAGCGAGAGTCTGATCTCAGCAGCAGCGCACAAAGTGGCATCCACACTCGATGTGCTTGGTGAGCTCATGCTTCTTTGGGTCACGCATAATCTTGATAGCACCGGTCTTTGTCGACAAGAAGGGAGTCGAGGTACTAGCAGATACACCAAAATCCTCAAGTAACCACAGTAACGGATCACCTCACCACAACATAGCCATGGCTCAGAACTCGATCTCAGATTCGGCGAGAAACGATCTGTTGCTTTTGTCTTCCGTGCAATGAGAGAGCCACCAAGAAAGACACAAGAAGCATACAATGAAGGCCGATCGGAGGGATCACTAGCCCATGTAACATCGAGTAGGCCCGAGCTCAAGAGAATGGAGCGGGAAAGAAAAGGCGATGAGAGATCGTGCCACGAAGATATCGGAGAACACGAAGGAGATGACTATAGTGGACAGAGGTGGGTGCTGAAACAAACTGACTCAGTATGTGAACAGGATAGGAGATATCGGGACGCGTAACGGCAAGGTAGACAAGGCTGCCAACGAGGCGACGATAGCGAGTGGGATTAGGAAGAGGGTCACCGTCAGAGGCACGAAGCTGAACGTTGAGCTCCATAGGAGTCACAACAGTGCGCTCATCACCAAGAGTAGCACGAGCAAGAAGATCCTGAATATATTTTTCCTGGGAGATGTAGAAGCCATTAGAGGTCGAGGAGATCTCAATCCCAAGAAAATATCGAAGTGGACCAAGATCAGTCATGAGGAACTGGTCGCAAGGCGGGCCTTAACAAAGGCAATATAGTCAGAGTCGTCACAAGTGATGATCATGTCATCAACATAGAGAAGGAGAAGAGTCCGACCACGAGGAGACGTGTGAACAAACAACACGGGATCATGATCACTGGGCAAGAAACCAGCGGCAGTCACCACAGAGGCGAAGCGCCAACCAAAGCGAGGGCTGTTTAAGACCATAGAGGAGCGGCGAAGTCTGCAGACCATACCATCGAGCATAGTACCCGGTGGTGGCTGCATATAAACCTCCTCACGCAACTCACCATTGAGAAAGGTGTTACAACGCGTCGAGACACGTGCCAATGACGAGCGAAGCCACAAGAAGGAGAGTGCGGACAGTGGTCATGTGGGCCACAGGAGCGAAAGTCTCGTCATAATCACGCCTCTGTTCCTGCTGAAAGCCACGAGCCACAAGATGAGCTTTGTAACGCTCAAGAGAACCATCAGAGCGAGTCTTAATCTTATAGACCCACTTGCACGTGATGGGACGAACACCAGAAGGAGGAGAAACCAGATCCCACGTGCCATTGTGCTCAAGCGCCGCAAGCTCCTCGGCCATCGCAAGCTGCCATTCAGGCTGAGTCATGGCAGCCCGATAGGTGGTGGGCTCAGCAATGGCAGAAAGACCATACCGGTCAGGAGAATAGCGATCAGGTGGGGGACAAGGCCTAACGCGAAGGTTATGGACCGGTGTAGGCGTGAGAGGAGGTGCACCAGAAGTAGAGGGCACATCAGTAGGATCATCCACAGCACGGGGACGACGAGTGTAGTGGAGAGGAAAAGGGGAGTGAGGGTGAAAAACCGGGGAGGAGGGTGGGGAGGGAGATGACGAGGGAGAGGAGGAGGGAGGGGATGGTGGTACTAGTGGTGTAGGGAGACTCATCGAGGGAGAGGGAAGAACAGGAGGCACAGAGGGAGATGTGTCAGGAAGGAGGAGGAAGGAAATATCTTCAACGGAAAAGCTCGAGGAGGAGGGAAGTGGATAGTAAGAACGAGACTCATCAAAAGTCACATCACGCGAAATGCGCAGTCGGCGACCGACAGGATCCCAACAGCGATGGCCCTTGTGCTCATCATTGTAGCCAAGGAAAACACACTCAATTGACTGAGCAGTCAACTTGGTTCGTTCTCGCGGAGCATGAAGAACATAGTACACACATCCAAACATACGAAGAGCAGAGTAGTCAGGAGAGCGACCAGAGAGACGCTCCATAGGAATACCACCCTTCAAGGCAGCCGATGGCTGAATGTTGATGAGATGGGTGGATGCGGAAACGGCCTTAGCCCAAAAATGGGGTGGAAGAGAGGCGACAATCATCATCGCCCGAGCCGTCTCAAGCAAATGGCGATGTTTGCGTTCAGCAACGCCATTCTGAGCATGGGCACCAGGGCAAGAGAATTGGGCAAGAGTACCCTGCTCCGCAAGAAAACCACGCAACATGTGAGAGATATACTCTCCAGCTGAGTCAGCACGGAAGATACGGACAGGCGTGGAAAATTGAGTGCGAACCATGGCAACAAAACACTTGTATATGGGGAGAATCTCGCTGCGAGATTTCATACAATAAAGCCAAGTGTAGCGAGAGAAATCATCAATAAACAGAACATAGTAGCGATGACCCCCTTTCGAGTCAAAAGGAGCAGGACCCCATACATCAGAATGAACTAAGTCAAAAGGACGCTGATATACAGACTCACTTGTAGGATAAGGTAACTGAGTCTGTTTGCCTAGCCTACAACCATCACAACGCAACGAAACATCACCAGAGACATACCCTAAGACGCCTTGGTGTACTAATGAGGACAGGCGAGAGCCACAGATGTGACCAAGTCGATGATGCCACTGCTGGAAGGACGCAGAAGAGGAGGCAGCAAGAGCATGTGAGCTGGCATATGTGGTAGCAGCGGAAGGAACACGAAGCCAGTCAACCTCCCAAAGGCCCATAGACTCACGGCGCCGAGGGGGCGCCAACCGAGCCTGTAAAGCGGCGATCTGAACAAAACAAGAGTCGGCATCAAGAATGACACGACAGCCAGAATCAGTAAGTTGGGCAGCGGAAAAGAGATTCATGGTAAGTCGAGGAACATGAGAAACACTAGGAACCGAGAAAGACAGAGTGGAAAGGATGCCACGACTAGTAATAGGAAGAGGTGTGCCATCGGCAGTGAGAACATTAAGAGGAAAATCAAGAGGTCGAAGAGAAGATAAAGCAGAAGAATCAGAAGACATATGAAAAGAAGCTCCACAATCCAAAACCCACGAGGATGTACCTGACTGAGTAGGCTTCGACAGGGGCGGAGTGGTGGTGGCAGTCACAGTGGCAACAGAACCCTTCGAGGGAGAACCAGAGGAAGCCAACATGCGCTTGAGCCGCACAATATCTTGGTCAGTGAGTGACGAAGTCGAGGAAGACGCATGAGTCCCAGTAGAAGAAGAGCGCTTCAAGTCTTTCCGCTTCTTGTGACAATCAGACTCTGGGTGACCTGGCCTGTTGCAGTAGCCACAGAAGGTGTGCGAGCGCGACCGACCCTCTCCTGACGAAGGGGGATAACTCGCCCCCCTGGAGGTGTGGGCAGGAGCGGCGGAGTGGTGAGGCGAGCAGACGACACATGAGCTCGGGCAGCAAGAACAGTGGGAACCACAAGCAGACCAGCAGAACGAAGGCGTGTCTCCTCAGCACAAGGCTCTGCAAGCACCTCCGAAAAAGGAACACGACCACGAGCAAGCAGGTGAGCACGCCGAGGCTCAAACTCTGGACGAAGGCGAGATAAGAACTCATGGAGGCGATGGAACTCCAAGTCTGACCGCACAGTCTGGAAACAATGGCAAGTACCACACACAACTGTCCTGAGAGAGTCAAGCTGACGCCAGATGGTAGAGCTTTGTGAGTAGAACTCATCAACAGAAGAGTCACCCTGCTGAAGAGCGTGCTCCTGACGCACCACAGATAAGTAGAGAGCATCACCAGATGGCTGATATCGCTGACAAAGATAGGACCACATCGCAGCAACAGTACCGAGACCCATGAACTCAGACGCAAACTGAGGTAAGACACTCGCAGTGAGAACAACAGCAGCTCGAGCATCATCATTGCACCATTGAGTGTAAGCAGAGATCATCCCGGTAAGCAGAAAGAGCATCTGAGTAGGCGGATACCTGCTGATCATAAGCATCAACTGCAGCATCGTCAAGGGCCTTGGCTGTATCCCGATCAGCCTGAGAAGCATCAGCAGCAAGAACAGGCGGCACGGGCGGGATAGGAGCCACAGGAGCAACAGGGCAATGCGGACAAGGAACCTCGCCAGAGAGAACGCCCCACAGGAGAAGGCCGCGCATGTGGATGCGCATGAAACCCACAAACTCAGCATAGTTGGTGCCATCAAAGATCACCGAGCACCGAGGAACAGGCACATAGCGCGACGAAGACATGACGAGCTTATTTTTTTATTTTTTTACCGATGTCAACTACACGGGGTCAACCAGCCCGAGCCCCAGCCAGAGAGCCAGAGTGCAAGCCCGAGCCCCAGCCAGGCCGAGTGAGAGCAGGAGCGCTCGAGCGAGGGCCGGCCGAGCACGGGACGAGCAGTCCCCGGCCGGATCGGAGGCGAGGAAGTCCAGCGAGCAGGCGGCGGCGGCGGGCGGCGGCGGAGGCGGCGGCAGCGGTCCGAGCTGGCTGTGGGCGGACGGGCAGCCGGATCCGTGACGAGGAAGTCGAGCGGAGCAAGGGCGGCGGCAAGGCCGGGCCGAGCCTGGCTGTGGGCGGACGGGCAGCCGGATCCGTGATGAGGGGTGGCCGCCGGGCAAGAGGCGGCGGCGACCGGGCCGAGGCGGCCGGATCCGCGACAGGAAGGGCCGGATTGGACGAATCGGGAGAGGAGCTAGCACGGAGTTGCAGCGTGGGGGAGAGAGGGGAACCTAACATCTGATACCATGTTGGATAAACAGCAACTAGTATTCACTGAGGGCCAAAGGCCATTACATATACATGTGTGGTAAAGTGCAGGAAACCCCTTATACAATGGGAATGAACTGAAAAGGGACTATACACATCTAACAGTTATAACTCGATTGTATTGACTCGACAGCGAATATTTTTCTACTTCTATGGGCCTGAGTTAATCTGGGACATTACAGTTTGGTCCCACTAGACATGTGACTTATACTCCCTCCGTTCCACAATGTAGTGCCTATAACTTTTTTGAGAAGTCAAACTTTACAAACTTTGATCGAGTTTATAAAGGAAAACATGTATCATTAGATACATCATGTGATGTATTTCCATATTATATATATTTGGTATTGTAGATATAAATACTTTTCTCTATGAACTTGGTCAAAGTTTGACTTTTCAAAAAATCTGTATGTACTGCATTATGGAACGGAGGGAGTATAATTTTTCTATTCCTCCGATTAGTGTGCGAACTTTAAAGGTTTGTAATTAGTAGAGTAATAGATCTGTAGAAGTCTTCACTGATGCCATTTCATTTGTTTTCGTCTTCATTTTTGCTACCAGTTTTAAGAAGTTGGTAACATCATTGGAACAAGAGGTTACACATTGCAGTGCTGAAATATCATCAGAAAATTTATATACTTCTGAAGCGATGGAAGCTGAGGAATCGGAAGGGTATATCTCGAGTAAAGTTGCTGGCTTATTTGACCAAGGCGGGCATCTTAAACCTGAAGCACTGAAGCAGTACTTATTTGCTGGGGAGCGTTTCTACCAAAGGTCCAGTGAACTCGACAAAGAAATATGTGGCTTTGAGGCATCCATCAAAAGGCCTTTTTTTCATGTCAAGCCACTTGATGATGATCAACTTGAAAACTGGAACCTGTATCTTGACTTTGTTGAGAAGAATGGCGATTTTGATTGGGTATTTTTATTCTTGTACTTGTTTTTTTGTGCAGAAGTCTAGCTGCATCGTCTGTGCTAGCATATGATTATATCTCGCTCTTGGCCTCTCATTTGCAGGCTGTAAAACTTTATGAGAGATGCTTGATCCCCTGTGCTAATTATTCTGGGTTTTGGATTCGCTATGCTGAGTATGTTGATGCCAAAGGTGGCAGAGAGATTGCAAATTATGCTCTTGGTCGAGCCTCGTTGTGTTTTGTGAAGGTATCATCGATTGGAATACTATTTTGTTTGCTACATCTATTATTATTATCATTATTAGTAGCAGTAGCAGCTTCTATAAGGAACTTACATTCTTCTGTATCGACTTGCTTTGCCAAGTACATCGAAGGCGGTGGAACCACTTGTGTTACATCTCCCAGACGCATGCATAATTCCCTCTATTCTGCTGTTTCTAAAATCGTTGGAAGATAGCCCTTTAAAATAAGAACCTGAGGTTTTTAGAACAGCTATAGCCTACATAGAAAGGAAAGTCATACATTGTGCTGTAGATTTTTCATCTCAAAGTTCACTGTTCCCTCCAGAGGCATTTTCTTTGCCTTGTAATCTGTACTTTTCACTTTTCAGCACTTATTTGATTGCCTTGTCACCGTTATGCTGTTTCCATATCTGTTCATGTGCACTGGATTAATTACTTCTTTTTGCTGATAAATTGATAATACAGTTGCCTTCGATGGTGTAGTACCGAGCATGACAAGTATTCTGGTGCTTGCTGGGCAGGCTCAGTTGTGGGGTATGGTTAGGGCTCGAGGGCTTTCCCTCTTGACAGCTCTTGTTTGGAGGGGTTAGGTTGGGTTTTCGCCATCTTTCTGTTTTTCACAGGCGGGCATGTACGCTAAGAACTAAGTGTGTATGCATGTGTACTCGGGTTCTCTACCCCTTCCTTTTCTTTTCTAATACAAAGATACGCAGCTCTCCTGCCTGTTCGAGAAAAAAATTATAATACAGCCGCCTTTACATATGGATAGCACATATCTGAATCTAGTTTTTCCATCTGAAGACGAGATCACTTCCTAGCTACCAAAGATAAGATTTTATCTGTAGCCATAATATCTTGCTAATCAAGATAACAAATTATTCTAAGCCTACCCAGCCAGCCCTAGTATTGCAGTTGCTGCTACCTAGATGCGTGAACTCCATGGGCCCTAGCTGGCTGCACGTCCACTGCCATGTGCTGCTGCTGTCACTGTTCTGCCGCAATTTGCACTGTGCACATGACACTAGCCATCATTTAATGAGTTAATCTTCCGTTATCATTTTATTATAAAGGTTTAACGGTGATTCAGATGACATATTTTAGTACTTGAAGAGCATCTGTATCTATTTTCAGTGACTTGGAATATATTTTAATACCGCTTGTGAGATCTCTGCATGCATCCATTTATGTATTTAAAGAATGGTAAGCTGTGTAATCATGCATTCTCAAAATGGAGTGAAAAATGTTTACCGCCTGTCCATCAACTTTGTTACTTGTTTGTACTTTAGAACATGCAGCTCCCTGCTACCAGCCTGGATTCTGTTGTATTTTTACTCTTTGTTTCATTCAAACAGGGAGTCCCGTCTTTCAGTATGTACTATTCAATGTTCAAAGAGCAAATTGGTGATGCACCAGGTGCTCGTGCTCTTTTTGTTGAAGGAAGCAGTAATTCCACTTCAGATTTCTGCATGAATATTAATAGACTGGCCAACATGGAGAAACGCATGGTATACACCAGTTTTCTGTGCATTGGTGCTGGTTAGCTTCTTCATGAGAATATTATTCATTTACACTGTTCAACTGTTCGTAGGGAAATACCAAAGCAGCGACTGAGATATATGAGAATGCAATTCAGGATGCCATGCAAAAGCAGAACACTGAAGTACTACCGGACCTGTACACTAATTTTGCGCAATTCAAATATGCGGTAGGTAATATGGGACCTTCCACCGACATCAAGTATGATATGTACATCTTGTACTATACAATATACTTTCTGCTAAGGCATCTTACAGGCATCAGGTGCTATCTGAAAATAATTGCTGATTTTGGGTTGTTCCTTTATCTGTGATGCTTTCCAAATTGCAGCGTACTGAAATTAAATCAGGATATACAGTACCATTGTGAGTAGCAATATCTGTCTTAGAATTGTAAATATAGGTTTGTGAGGGTAGGATGGTCCCACATTGGGATTGCAGTGTGAGTTATACTAGCATCTAATGCTTAGGTTCAAACATAAAAATTTATGTGGATCAGCCTATCAAACGTAGAGTCTTATCCCTTAATTAGAGTGCTGGTTGATGAAACAAGTTTGTTAGGAAAGAGTCCAGTGAGTTTAGAGATCGTATTAGAGTTTGAATAGACTTATGGCTTGTCGGTCAAGTCTTGTCTACTATATAAAGTGGTCGACCCCTCTCAGTAAAGCAGAGAAGAATATTATCTACTTTTATTTAATTTTCAGTAATTAGGGATTAGGGTTGTGTCAGTAGTAGATCTTTCCAATTTGGTATCAGAACCATCTACGATGGCGGGCAAAGAAATCGAGATCGAGGCTGTGAAGCAGATGAAGATCATCACGAGGCAATTGGAGGCCTTCACACACCAACGAGCGGAGGACCAGCCGCTCCTTGCCGAGCTGGTGCAGCGCTTGATGGCGCTCGAGCAACGGCTGCCAGCCCTCCGCCGTACCAGATTCCGCGGCTGCAGCGGCCGCCCATGACACCACCTCCGGGTCCCAGGCCCTCCTCCCCAGTGACGACGCACCCCTGGTGCTTCCCCTCGCCAACAGTGCCTCCGGTACCCCCTTCTCCAGCGGGGGAATTGCCGCCGGCGGACCTCTGTCCGTTGGGCAGATTGCTCCCCCCCTTCCTGCCTTCCACCGCCTACCTGTTATCGTAACACAACCCTGTGACGACTCCTGCCAACCACCACGGTGCTCCATCCCCCCTTTACCACCTCCAGCCATCTCCTTGCTCGCCGCAGCTGCCCTTAAACATCAATCTGGGCCACTTTGCACCCCTACCTTACAGCTCAAATTCCACCCCAATTTGCTGCCCCACCTACCAGTAGCAGCCCTACCATAATCAGCTTTACCAGCAGCAGCCGCAGATCGCCGCCACCTCTACCACCTTCACACCTCTACCTGCCAACCGATTTCATACGCTGTTATGGCCGGGAACCCTCCACAACCCATCTATGGATCCACCCTGCCCATCGCCTCCCTTCCGCCCTTGCCTGACCACCATCTCGGCTTAAGGTTCGGGTTCCGGCGTTCCGCACTTCCAGAAGCTCGACTTCCCAACATATGATGGCTCGGTCGATCCTCTTGGTTGGCTCAATAGGCGCGAGCACAGACGAGGCCGACAGCGTCTGGACTGCAGCCTACCACCTCATCAATGATGCTCACTTCCGGTACTTACAGCTTGAGTGTGATTTCGGCATCACCGACATGGTAGCAGTTGAAGGAGGCTTGCCACGTTCAGTTCAGGACCTCACTTCGAGCAAATCCCTTGTGCGAGTTGGTGTGTCTGTCATTCACTTCCTCGGTTGCCGACTACACAAGCAAGTTTCTAGCACGCATGTGCCACAACAATAAGCCATTAATACCGTCCCAATAACGGTTCCTGTACACGGCAGGGCTGTCCAATGGTCTTCGCATTGACGTTGAACTTCAACGACCATCTGACCTCAAAACCACCATCTCCTTCACCAAGGCCCCTCCGATCCTCCTGCGGTTAACTCAACTCCAATATCTTCCCTGCCAGCACCACTTGCACCTGTTCTGCCGTTGACCACTCGAGAGCCAACTCCGCCACGGCAGGTTCGGCGCCCCACCCAAGCTGAGTTGGCATAATAATGTCGTCAAGGCCTTTGCTTCAACTGCGAAGAGATTTATGTTTGGGATCACCGGTGCGCGTGACGAAGATAGCTCCACAACTGGTAGCACCCAAGGTTCTCTGGGGTGATACAATGTGAACCCTAGGGGTGGCCCGATCTTCATGAATTGGAGGTGGATTTGAGGAAGAACGTGAAGAACACAAAAAATAAAGGACACAAGGAAAAGAGGATAACTGAAGGCATAACACACTTGTAATCATAGATCCACACCACACAGTCAACGTGGTTTCTACAAATCCAAGGAAAAGCAAGAACAAGGTGGGAAGTTCTTCCCCAAGTCCTAAGATGAGGAGGGCTTGAATTCCACATGGGAAGGAGGTCTTGCACCCTTGCAGTCTTTACCTCGCAAGGTGGCCTTGTTCTCCATGAGGAGCCATCTCCACAATGGAGGAATCCCACTAGGGGAGGTAGATGAGCTAAGCTTTATCAATGAGTTCTATTCTTAACTAACCCTAGAGAGGAGGTGGGGGTGGAGTATTTATAGTCCAACCATGAAGGGGTAAGGGGAAACGTATACATGGGTCTTTGGCCCGTTTACTGAGCATAGGCAGGCACGTTCGGGCAGTCTGGGGTGACTGGCCCGAACAGTCCGGGTGTAGCGGACGGAAGTGTAAGCGGGGTGCTATTGATGTCCACCTGTCCTGCCAGTTCTGTGCTTTGAGTTATATTTGGGCCTAGAGTGTCACGGAAGATGCAGCAAATAATTGAGTCATGTGTTATGCTCTCCTGACTAGAAGAGTGTATATTCACCAGTTGATGTTTCTGCTTTTAGTTTGGACTGACATATGTTATGCTTAGACATAGCACATTTCTGCTTTTATTTTTGGCTGATTATGTCATGTTCTACAGGCAAGTCATAGCATTGGTGAAGCTAAAGAAGTCTTTGTCAAGGGAATAAAACAGGCACCCTGCAAGCCATTGATTAAGGTGCATGTCTTTTTTAATTCCATTAGAAAATGGTGGGCTTTATTAACTTGGTGGCACAGACAAACTGCTGATCATACTAGTTTATACGTTTGGAACCGAGTCAAAGCCAAACATCAGTTGCATCTGGGTCCATATAAGCACCCTTAGCAGCTAAGGTATCAGCTAATAAATTACACCCACAATTACAACAGACAACCTTGAAAACTATAATACTAGTAAGAAGGATAAACTTTGAATCCCTTAATATGTCACCATGTCTTGACCAATCATGTTCGTTGCTTACCAACGCCAGCTTGAGCACTGTGGCATCAGTTTCGTCACCACCCATCCCATTCCTGCATCAGAAGCAAATTGCAATGCATAAATACAAGCATGCATAGCATCAGCTAGATTAGATAAGCCTCCATACCCATTCCATGGACAGTGCCATTTATTCTTAATGAGCATAGTTTCATTTTTTATTCTTTCCTGTCTGGAAAGAGACCTGTGTAATGCCTTCTGTGATCTTCCACTAGGGATTCATACAGTTCATGAGTACATACGGAGGATCTACAGAAATACCTCTGCTTGATTCTGTTATTGCTAATGCCGTGATTCCTGGATCTGGCGTATCAACAGCTTTAAGCCCTGAAGACCGTGAAGATATCTCGTTGTTGTTTCTAAAGGTTAGAGAATTATCGGCAGTTTGCATTGTGTATCTTTTTGTGCATTTCTTTAGTACGGCTGCATGTGTATCCTTTGCAGTTCGCGTGCTTGCAGTTTAATGCACACTGGCGTGCACACTCCATTTACATTCACTTTTCTAAGTGGATCGAATAATCATTTCTAAATGAGATTCTATCTCTTCTTGTCCTGCGCTTAATATTAAGGGATTCAGTAATCTGAAGTATAAGTGAATTCAGTAAACATTGTGTTGGAGTCGTCTCACTACATCTTAAGTGACAGGTGGGCATCACTCAATGTGAATGTAGAAAACAGTATACATTGTAGTGCACTGGAACATAATATCCATTTGGCAGTATATATACTATCCCTGAATTTCGATGGTATCTGCTTTTAACACCTGGACTGTGGAACTTTGAAAGGCTTCGAAAGGCTAGAGCACTGAACCCATAATTTGGTCTCAAGGTTTGTTTTGCTACCGTGGCAGATGATGTGGCATGGTTTTAAGCTTGTTATGAAGCAGTCACCCAGCAATCTATAAGAAATCTCTCTCCAGAAAAACAAAACACAAGCACTTTATAAATACTTGTGTTGAGAGTACTCTTAGATTACTATGATGTAGTTTCATACTCCCTCCGTCCCAAAATAAGTGTCTCAACCTTAGTACAACTTTGTACTGTCACTTATTTTGGGATGGAGGGAGTATAAAGTACTTCCTCTGTTTACAAATATAAGATGTTCTTACTTTTTTCTGAATCGCGGATGTATATAGACACGTTTGTGTGTGTTTGTTCACTCATTTTAGTCCGTATGTAGTCCATACTGAAATATCCAAAACATCTTATATTTGTGAACGGAGGGAGTAGAGTATTTGGTTTGTGAGTAGTTTTACGTTAGCATCACAGTGTGTAGCTTGTTTCAGCAATAGTTACTCCAGACAGGCAAAGGCTAGGATACCAAATTAGGGCCACGTGACAGTGTATGACTTGCGTTTCCGGGTCACGGTGTTGTCTTGGATGCTCCTGGTGCCAGACCTCTGAGTGGCTCTATGCTTTTTTATTCAGTCAGAAGGTCCCAGAAAGATGCGAATGACTGCTGAACATTGTAGACCCTGAATCCATCCACTGCCGGCTGTTAGATTGGCCACAATCAAAGGTTAGGTTTGCTTCCAGGCTTTAGTCAAAGATTGGTACACTATATAGGGGTATCGAACCACTGAATCCATCCACTGTCTTACCCCGTAAGCCATGCTGTCTGGCAACCTGGCTATCTTCAGCATGGTTGTTATCCCGTTGTGAATTAACAACAAATAGTCAAACGGGGTTTGATATAAATTTTTCTGACACATTCTTTGCTTAAGATCATGAAAGGAATGCACTTTATTATTGGTAATGCATATATGCAGCCAATTTTTAGAAAGAAACATAACAAATGCTCTGAAACATTTCAAACATACTTGTTGATTACCTGCAGCTAGTTCATCACTATGATGATTTGTCTGACCTCTTATTTACTTATCACCAACTGATCATCTATCCATGCATGCCGTATGCTCCAAGCCTTCATTGTGAAGGTGAATTATTCATCCAGAACTGAGACATTGAAGTGGCTGAGAAGGGACGAGAAAATGCTCATGTCGATAGCAGGCCTAGGAGGTGTAAGACTTACATTGAAACTCCATTGTCATTTGATGGAGGATGAATGGCAGGGGAGCTGTGTCAGATTCTCTTATGTCATGCACGTGTGACATTTAGTTAAATCTTTGCTGTCATGCTGTAATGGTTTGAACTAACTGAAGCAGTGGCCTCATATTTGTTCTATTTTGTTAGCATGCTGAGGAAAAGTACTGGCTTACAGTTCTTATTTCCCACATACAGAGGAAACTTAGATTCTTTCTTGTCCGTTATCTCCTGCATCTTTATATTGCTGGCCTCAAATGGTTTCCTGCTTGCAGTTCGTTGACCTTTATGGGAGTGTCCAAGAACTCAGAAAGGCATGGGCTCGACACAGCAAACTTTTTCCTCACAACACAAGGAACCTGTCACAGCGGTACTGTACTACTGACTGTAACAAGAGGAGAATAACTGAATTTCTGAGGGTTGCTCATGACTGTTCTCCAGAAGGCACGATCACATTAAAACAGTCATCCAAAAGTGAAACTTGTTCTTGGCAAGTTAATAAAGAAGTCGGTTCGCAAGTGGATATGGATGCTGTCAATTCAGGAGAAGGACAGGGATATGATGATGAGCAGAACATAGGGACTGTTGATGCACAACAGGAGGTTGGCGATACAGCTCACAGCCAACACAGCTTGGACAAGTATGGAAATAAAAGCCAAATGTTTTCACATGCTAACCAAGATATCAGTCGTGATTTAACTGTATGCGAGCAAATTGACCAGACAACAATATGTCATGCTTCGGGAAGTGAGAAAGCCGCTCAAGCTGAATCATGCAATCATGATTCTCCTTCAAATTCAATTGCTGATCCCAAGCAGACTGATGCCCAGGACAAGATTAAGGCCATTGAGCTATATGCAGTTGATCATCATCCAGGAGCAGTATGCTCAAGATCTGAACCATCATCTGGGACAAGCTTACTCAAAGGAAGTCCGTCCGGTCCAACTCCAATATTTTTGGAATTAGAGAATAAGCAACTTGAGAAAATCCAGGTAAAGCTGGAAACAGAGCATGATGTGTCTGTCAGTAATGCAAAGCCAGAGAGCTCTAGTGATAATCCAGAAGCAACTCAATGTGGTACTGAAGTCTCTGCACTCAGTCAAGACCATATTCAGTCTTCACAGACACAAGATTTGTCAGTCGGCGCAAAACCTTCCAGCTCAGAAATGGCAACAACACAAATTACCACGTGCTCTCAGTTTTCTCCCGACAATGCAGTGACTGCTCAAGCTCCCCTTCAGCACAACATGGATAATTCTCAAACGTACCAATCCATTAACCTTTTTCTAGCTGGACAAAACATGCAACAGATGCAGCAGCAAGGGCCAGCTTATGCAATTTCTCAGAATGTTCATACATCCCCACATTCTCAAGTTCACCTCGTCCCACAACCGAACCAGGGAAACCAACAGTACATGGAAATGATGCAAGGGTATGCATCCCAGATGTGGCAATATTACCAGCAACAGCTGTATCACCTGCAGACTCAGCATAATCAGCAGATACAGAGTTTGCAACAGCAGCAGCTTCCAACCGAGCATCTCCAGCAAAGCTTTACGCAACAGGTACAACAACTAAACCAACAAATGGTACTTTGGCAGCAACAGGTCCAGCAGCAACAACAGCAACAACAACAACAACAACAAGTTCAGCAACAGTCTGACAAAACACAGGGTGAGTATCACTCAGGGGATACTAAACGTGAACAAAATAAACATCAGCAACAAGAATCTGGAATTGATCAAAGCCAGCAGTTCCAGCAGCAGCATTTGCTTTATTTCCAGCAGCAGCAGCAGATGTACTTTATACAGCAGCAACAGCAAATGTACCAACAACAACAACAGCAACAGCAGCAGTTAATGCAGCAGCAACAGTATCTCTCGCAGATGCCGCAGCAGAAACAAGACATGGAACAACAGCAGCAGCTCTTTCAGCAGCAACAGCAGCAGCTTTATGATGAACAACAGAAGCAGATGGTAGTTCTGCAGCAGCAGCAGCAACAGTTTGCCCAACAACAGATGCAGCAGTACCTGCAACAGCAAGCAAACCAACAAGTGTTCAAGGATCAGAATTGCGAGCTAAATCACCAGGTAGCTATCCTGCTGTACCTGATTCTGATAAAAGAAGGGTAGGAGTTGGTGTGTTAACCTGAGTTGCTCTGCATTATGTTCCCAACACTATTTGAAATCAGTGTGACTAATTCAGGACTTCAGGCTACTGTCCATTTTGTTACAGAAGATATTTTAGTACTAGTGAATACCAAGTTCAGCTCTGTGTCCACTCTTGCTGTACGTTAAGCTCACATCAACACGTCATAAAATCCAGCTCGCCTTATTTCCCAACATATATTTTTGGTAATTCATGATATGTGACATCACACAATAGAATCAATATTGAATATTTGCCATTGTCTTCTAGAGGAAAGTGTGGCACAACTAACTTGGTATTTAAACATGTTAAGTTTCATTTGCCAAGTGTGTCGTCTCTGAGCATTTCTGTATCTCTGCAGGATGCAAGGAAGAGGCAGCTGGAGCATGGTCAACAATCTGAAGCATCACAGGTGACATTCAATATCAACGCACTTGGATGTTTTAAATCAGTTTTGAAGCATGTTTTCTCCTTAAAGCAACAGGTCTTTGCTTGGGTCTTAAATTTGCCTGGGTCCTAATTTACTTGTCTCCCGCAGAGTGATGGTTCCAAATTGTGGAGTGGTGAGCAATCTGAGTTGTCCTACCCATCAACTCCACAGTCCCAACGTTCCAGTCATTGAAGTAATCCATGTATGTTCCAAGCCAAGGATCTATGAAATTCCAAGTGATTGATCTAACCATTCGACACTTTCGATCCATCAAAGCATTTTGGAAAAGGGACGTTTCATCTGTTCCATGCCCTAACAGTATTCCATGTCTGAGTGGTGATGCTGAGCTTCCCCTTTCCCCTGGTGCAGAAGCTTGTGCGTGATTGCGATTGCTCAATCTAACACATTGAATGTTGGTGTTATCCTATAGCATTTTGTGCCTTCTTCGAGAACGAAGGCCAAAAATATGAAAAACTAGCTTCTGCTGAAATATGAAGTCATGAGGAATGTCAGCTGTGATTGACAGCTCGCCGTGGTTCATATCAGAGAGCGTTTCTGCTGAAAGAGCATTTGGATATGCTGGGGAATTGTGTCTTTCTTCAGTAATTTCCAAAGTGTGAATCATTTGCAGTCTGATGCCACCTTGCTGCAATAGTGGTATATCACTCTTCAGAATCGGAGTTGGCGACACAGAAGAGCAAGGAAAGCGAAGTGTACAAGGCCGACTAGAAAATGTGTAGTTCTGCCCTTATCTTGATGGTTACCATGTCATTATTACACAATCTAGGGGCCAAACAACTGTTACGTCACTATTACACTAGCAGGCGCGGTATTTTTTACTAGCCAAAGTGTGAATAGAAATGATGGTTCTAACAGCTACCGCAGCGATCTTGACAGACTAAAAACCTACTAGCTGAACACCTTTTCCTTTTTTTAACAGGGAAAAGGTCGAGCTTCTTTAAAAACTACTCCCTCCGTAAAGAAATATAAGAGCGTTTAGATTACTGTTTTAGTGATCTAAATGCTCTTATATTTCTTTACGGAGGGAGTAGTAGTATACAATACCAGTAAGATTTTTAAGATAGGTTAAAACATATTATTTTGATTAGATTTGATCGTCTTGAATTTGAATGCAGACAGGGTAGTGCCTGCCTCATTCCTACAGTAAATTTAAATTCGGTAATATTAAAAATCTTATGTAAGATTTTTAAGCATGGCAAGTTAAACATTTCTTATGTCAAATTATGTTATCGTGCGGATGGCAATTTTCTTTAACAAGCATGCATAATCCTGGCAAAAAACTAAACATGACAAGGATTTATCATACTCCCTCCGTTCCTAAATATTTTTATTTCTAGAGATTTCAACAAGTGACTACATGCAGAGCAAAAATGAGTGAATCTACACTCTTAAATATGTCTATATACATTTGTATGTGGTAGTTCATTTGAAATCTCTAAAAAGACAAATATTTATGACGCCAGAGGAGGAGGTACTTGTCAAAGGGAATTGCCATCCTCACGACACATAATTTGTCATCTGGGCATTTGATTTGTCATGCTAAAAATCCAACGTTCGATTTGTAGCGAAATCCTTTGAAATACATATAATTGATTGTATTTAATTATTATATAGCTGTAATTTTTTTTTTGTAGAATATAAGTAGTAGTATTTTCCATGCATGTTGCGAGAAATAAAAGTAGGAGGATTCACTATAAAGTGAGAAGTGTGGATGCTAATAGAACTAAAAAATGCCCGTACATTGCAATGGGAAAGAAAGTTAATATATCCATTAAATCGTTCATCAGCGTGTTATGACAACATCTGCATAGTGACACATTGTCTGATTCTTACCAGTCCATGAAGAATAAAAAACTTACAGCAGCAAATCTTTTTTCCTTGAGGCTCTCAATGTGACAAGTCAATTTTTTTCTGGAAAAACTTCCGATCAATTTATCATTTTTCAAGGCAGTACAAAGAACAACAGAAATAAAAAAATTATATTCAGATCCATAGATCACCTAACGACGACTACAAACACTGGAGCGACCTGAAGTCACGTCGTCGTCTCTCGCCAGAGTCAGGCAAACCTTGTGTAATAGACGGTCGGGCAAACCTTCTTGTAATAGACAGCCGAGCAAGCCATCATCGCCACTCCCTCATCGGAATCTAACATGTGAGTTGAGATTGAATTATTGTGGTCCTCCAACCTGGCATTTCTTTTATCTCCACTTTTCCAAACCTGGATCTAGGCCAGGATTCCTTCACAGCAAAGACCGTCACAGATCCACAAGACTCAACTGGCTCTCCATGACCAGTGTTTGGTGTGAGGCCGAAGAAAATCAATCTTCAACCAGTTCCGGTCATGCCAAAGATTGGCAGAAGCCTCAGATGACCCCAATCTGATAATGCCAAATTCTTCGAAGAGAAGAATTTCTTCATCGACGAGTCACCATATAACTCAGCCAAGATCAGGCGTCTGCGCTTCTGGACCAAGATGCAAATGAACTATTATGCTTCATTGCTGTTTGAGAAGAACAAGATCTTCCCACATCGTCACATTCCTCATGTGGCATGGAATCCATTCCATGGTTCCGACCAGTTTTGGCTATTCTTCATGATGCTGGGCTGCTTAGCTTCTGTTCAGATATCTGCGATTGGAATGAACTCATTCTTCAGTTCTATACAATAGTGCACTTCTCAGGAAATGCTGATGACATTGCGACATGGGCTCTGGACTCGATGAGTGAAGACACCAGTTGATGAACTACTTCATGCTCTTCCAGTAGACCCACCCCTTGAAGAAGCAAAGAAGATTTATGAAGAGCCTGAACTTCTACATCATTTTATGCAAGTACTGATGAAGTCATTGTGACGGTGTCCTGGATTAGGGGGTACTAACTTGGTCGGCCCATACTCCTTGGATTGGGCTGATGGGCCCTCATTCTTATCAAGATGGACTCTGGAAGCTGTATGATGGGCGTGCTTGCTACTTATGAGCTGCGTTGGGATTTCCTCGAAGAGGAGAGGATGATGCAGTACAATAGAGATGGGTATTTTCCTCAGTTAAGAACCAAGGTTATCAATCTATTAGGAGAATCACGCAACACCTCCTTAGCAGTACCTACACACAAAATAACATATCCTTGCACCCAACGCGAACAAGGGGTTGTCAATCCCTCGGTGGTTACTTGCAAGATTAAATTGTATGGTGATAGATAGACAATCAAAGCACAAAATAAAATAAAATAAAAATTGCAGCAAGGTATTTTGATTTAATGATAAAAAGTGACCGGGGGCCATAGTTTTCACTAGAGGCTTCTCTCTTGAAAATAGCATATGGTGGGTAAACAAATTACTGTTTGGCAATTGATAGAAAAACAAAATAATCATGACGATATCCAAGGCAATGATCATGTATATAGGCATCACGTCCGAGACAAGTAGACCGAACCGATTCTGCATCTACTACTATTACTCCACACATCGACCGCTATCCAACATGCATCTAGAGTATTAAGTTCATAAAGAACGGAGTAACACGTTAAGCAAGATGACATGATGTAGATCAAGTAAACTCACACATGAATAAAACCCATGGTTTTATCCTTAATGGAAATGATACAAATATGTGTCATGTCCCCTTCTGTCACTGGGATTGAGCACCGCAAGATCGAACCCATCACAAAGCACCTCTCACATTGCAAGAAAAATCAATCTAGTTGGCCAAACCAAATCAATAGATCGGAGAGAAAACAAAGCTATAACAATCATGCATAAAAGAGTTCAGAGAAAACTCAAATAATATTCATGGATAATCTGATCATAAACTCACAATTCATCAGATCCCAACAAACACACCACAAAAAGTCATTATGTCGAATAGATCTCCAAGAACATCGAGGAGAACATTGTATTGAAAATCAAAGAGAGAGAAGAAGTCATCTAGCTACTTAGATATGGACCCGTAGGTCTGTGGTAAACTACTCACACATCATCCGAAGGGCAACAAGGTTGATGTAGAGCCCCTCCGTGATCGATTCCCCCTCTAGAAGAGTACATGGGAAGGCCTCCATATGGGATCTCGAGGGAGCAGAAACTTGCGGGCGGCAGAAAAAGTATTTCAGGCGGCTCTCTGATGTCAGGGGAATATTTGAGAATTTATAGAGGCGGAATTAGGTCAAGAGGTGCCACGAGGGGCCCACAAGCCTAGGGGGTGCGCCCCCCTCGGGTACGCCTCCCGAGCCTGTCGCTCCCTGGTGGCTCTTCAGGTCTTCTCCTGAACCTTCTAGGGTCTCTTATGGTCTAGAAAAAATTAACCCAAAGTTTTTTCTCCGTTTGGACTCTGTTTGATATTGATTTCCTGAAAAGCTAAAAATAGGCAAAACAACAGCAACTGGCACTAGGCACTAGGTTAATAGGTTAGTCCCAAAAATGATATATAATTGCTTATAAAACATCCAACATTGATACTATAATAGCATGAAACAATAAAAAATTACAGATACGTTGGAGACGTATCAGTGATCAGGATTGCATCTGCCGAAGGCTTGACGTATACTCCAAGACTTCTCTTGCCGCCTCCATGTTAAGATATCGACCTTGTTACCCTAGATACCCTACCTGGCGTGTATATAAGCTAAGGGGTTTAGCCCGTAGAGGGGACATCAACGCAATCTCATTCGCCTAGCCCTAGAGTTAGACCACATCTTACGATCTCGAGGTAGATCAACTCGGTACTCGATACATCTATATCAATATAAACAAGAGCAGGACGTAGGGTTTTACCTCCATCAAGAGGGACCGAACCTGGGTAAAACGTCATCTCCATGTTCCTGTTACCATCCGTGCGAGATCCACAGCTCGGGACCCCCTACCCCGAGGTTTGCCGGTTTTCACACCGACACTTGTGCTTTCATTGAGAGTTCCGCTGTGAGATCGATAGAAGGATCGGTGGGATCGTTGATTAACGACTCCAAACTCGCGTGCATGATTCCCACGCCTAGAACTTCTGTCATAGAAACGCCCCTCCCCCTTAGCAAGCTCAAAGTGACCCATGACCCCTCTCCGGCCCTCGCTGAACCGTCCTTCAAGGACGAAGGGCTGAAGTACTTCTTGGAAAGCGACTCAAATAGTGGCTGACTGGAGGCAACCGACGAAACTGATCTTTAGATTAGTCCGGCCAGTCCGATGGCCACATATCTGACATAGGACAAGGATGCTAGGGCTTCGGACCCATGGTCCTTAGAGATCAAAACTCACCTACCCACCTCCCACATCGAGTATCAGCCTGATACTTGGGCCAACCAGACGCTTGAGTTCTTGCCTACGTGCAACAACTCCCCGATGAATCAATCAGACAGTTCTGGGCTAGGTTCTTGTCTGTCAAAAACAAGATGCCAAATTACCAGGACTCAGATATAATAACAGCCTTCCAGTGCGGATGGAAAGATAAAGGCATTTCGAACGCCCTAGCTCGCCGCTGTGTTCAAACACTCCTGGAGTTGTCTGATCTGGTGTCCAGATTCTGCACCATTGAAGATGCTTGGCTGGTCGGGGAAAGCGCAGATTTGATCTGTGAATGAAATTCAAAACGCGATATAGCCGCACCTCGGCAAAAGTCCCGCAAGCGAAACTTACCGATTGAAAGACCTCGGAATAATAAGAAAACCTCCGACCACCCCAGAACTACCCTCGATGGCCCCCTGGATAAACCATGCCCAATACACGCTATTCTGCTTAATTCATGCCCGGCTCACAACCTTCACGACTGCTGGGTTGTGAGGCAGGTGGCTAAAGTAGGACCTGCACTTCTGGCACACACCCCCAGCCATGCAGAACAATCCTTGGACGAAGACGAGGTCATGATGATTTACGAAACCTTCGCATCCAACAACCAGCACAAACGAGCCCTGCGGGAAATCAAGTCTATCCGATAGGTGCGGGCGCGTGGATAGAAACGCCGATCACCTTTGATCACAAAGATCAGCCGAGGTCGGCCCCAAACAGATGCCCCGTCGCGTTGGTCCTCAACCCAATTGTGGTTAGCTGCCGACTTCGAAGGTGCTCATGGATGGATGCATCAACTTAAATTTGATATAGGCAGACACTCTAAATAAAATGCATATCGGTAAATCGCGCATAGAACAAAGTGGCACCACCTTTAAAGGTATAATACTCGGGCGAGAGGCACGCTGCATCGGAAAAATAACACTGGACGTAGTCTTGGGGACACCGGACAATTACCGCTCCGAAGAGATCACGTTCTGCATCGCCCCTTTCAAGAGTGGATATCATGCCCTCATGGGATGGTATGCCTTCTGTAAATTCCAAGCAGTCCCACATTATAGCTACATGAAGCTCAAAATGACGGGTTCAAACGGGATAATCATCATCCCAAGCGACCCCGACAGAGCACTTAAAGCCGAGAATAAAACAGCGTTGCTCGCCCTCGAATCCCTATCCGAAGCCCTCGCGGTCAAGGAACTCACCGCTCTACGTGTCAAAGTCGATCAAGAGGATGTCATCCTTGACAAATGGCCAAAGTCTACTTCATTCAAACCAGCTGATGAAATAATCAAGTTTCAGGAACACCCTATGAACCCAGCTAAAACGACATCCATGGGGGCGAACCTCGATCTCGAGATTGCCGAGGCTCTACACAATTTCCTTAGGGAAAATTGGGATATATTCGCCTGCAACCCTTCTGACATGCCGAGGATACCCCGCAGGCTCATAGAACACAACCTAAACATATTAAAGGGCTAGTCAAACAAGCACTTCGGCGCTTCTCCGAACTCAAGCTTCAAGCAATGGGCGAGGGACTGGCTAAGCTACTAGAGGCTGGATTCATCCGGGATATAAAGCACCCCGACTAGCTTGCCAACTTGGTCATGGTACCAAAGAAGGACAAGTCTTGGTGCTTGTGCGTCAATTTTAAAGACCTCAATAAAGCCTTCTCCAAGGACCCATCCCCCTACTATGCATTGACCAAATCATGGATGCCACAGCAGGGCATGATTCACTGTGCTTCCTGGATGCCTATTCGGGCTACCATCAAATAAAGATGAAACAATCTGACCAGACAGCAACAACATTCATCACACCTTATGGGTCATTCTGTTTTAACATGATGCCCTTCAGACTAAAGAACGTCGGTGCCACATACCAACGCATGATTCAAACACGCCTGGAGAAACACATCGGGAAGACCATCGAGGCCTATGTAGACGATGTGGTTGTCAAAACTAAACATGTTGGACAGTTGGTAGACAACCTCCGCGACACATTCACCAACCTATGGGAATACCAAATTAAACTCAATCTGGAGAAATGCGTCTTCGGAGTCCCAACCGGCAAACTCCTCGGCTTCATCGTATCCAGCAGAGGAATTGAGGCCAATCCAACAAAAATACGAGCCTTGGACCGCTTGGAGGTACCAACAGAGCTCAAACACGTACAAAAACTTGCAGGTTCTGTGGCGGCATTAAGTCGCTTCATATCAAGACTCGGGGAGAAAGCATTGCCTCTATACAGGCTGTTAATGCAAACAAAGACATTCAAATGGACCGAGGAGGTTGTGGCGGCACTGGAAGACATCAAAACTCTTCGCGCCACTAATCCCATCCTAGCGGCGGCAGGTGTATGTGAACCATTGATATTATACATCTCCACCACAAACTAGGTGGTCAGCGCAGTACTCGTGGTCGAACGAGACATGGGGGGGGGGTCACAAGTTCTAGGTCCAGAAGCCCATCTATGACGTCTCCGAAGTCTTAACCCCATGCAAGACACGATACCCTCACTATCAAAAGATAGCCTACGCCGTCTTTAGGCATCATGAGAACTTTGGTACTACTTTCAAGAGTGCTCGGTGACCGTGGCATCCGATGTCCCATTAAGTGATATAATTAACACAGTGATGCAATGGGGCGTATAGCCAAATTGGCCATAGAGCTCCTACCTTTTGAAATCACCTATCAACCGCGTCGAGCTATTAAATCTCAGGTGCTGGCCGACTTCATGGCCAAATGGACGGAAGCCAAACTCCCTCGAGGGCACAACACCTATTGTCATTGGACCATGTACTTCGATGGTCCCATGGGAGACAACACTCAATATATGCTACAAATTATGTACACGGATTCCAACAACATGGCTGAATATGAAGCCCTTTTACACGGACTCCGGTTAGCAGTCTCCATGGGTGTCAAACGCTTGGAGGTCCGAGGTGATTCCAACCTCGCCATCTCACAAGTCAATGGCGAATTCGATGCCAAGGACCCAAAGATGACAGCATACCGGAATGTCGTCTTAAAAATCTCGGCCAAGTTCGAGGGGCTGGAATTTCACCACATACCCCGAGATAGCAACAAACCACAGATATACTCGCCCAGATGGGCGCAAAGAGAGATTAAGTCCCAGACAATACCTTCCTCGAACGGCTCTTCAAGCCATCGGTAGTCGGGCAAGATGACAAAGGAACGTCGGAGTCAAGCGACATTAGGCGGTATGCCCCATCCGAAGACGACGGGGAACAAAGCATAATAGGCGGCTCAGCTATTCAAGAAACAGCTTCCACACACGAAGTCATGGTAGTCATTGCACCATGGACCGAGCCACTCCTTGCTTACCTGCTCCAACCGACGCATGTCGGATCATAAGACAATCTAAAGCCTATAAGGTCCATGAAGGAGAACTCTACAAGTTGAGCACTACGGGCGTCCTCCAGTGATGCATATCCGAGGAAGACGGAAGACTATTACTTTAGGAGATACACTCGGCATGAGCGGACATCATGCCGCTGCTCGGACCTTGGTCAGCAAGGCTTTCCGAGCCGGTTTTTATTGGCCGACCACGGGCGCGGACGCCTGATGTTAGTATAATGTTTCCCAGGCTGTCAAGTGTTCACCAAACAAAGCCACATGCCCCCTACGGTCCTCCACACTATCCCTATCACTTGGACTTTTGCGGTCTGGGGGCTAGACATGGTTGGCCCACTCAAGGGTGGATTAAGAAAAAAATAAATACTTACTTGTCATGGTTGACAAATTCACTAAGTGGATCAAAGCAAAACCGATCACCTCGGCCAAAGCTACCCAAGTAATTGAGTTCATCTCCGGGGTAGTACACCATTATGCTATCCCACATAGTCTGATTATGGACAAGGGGACAAACTTCATGGACAAAGAGGTCAAAACATGGTGTGCAAAAATGGGCATCAAGCTCGATTACACATCCGTATACCACCCGCAGTCAAACGAGCAAGTGGAGCAGGCCAATGGATTAATCCTTAGTGGCATTAAGCCCAGGCTAGTACTCTCCCTTAAAAAGGCGACTGCAAATGGGTAGAGGAACTTGATTCTGTCCTATGGGGCTTGCGCAACACACCAAACAGATCCACTAGGTACACCCCATTTTTCATGGTGTACGACGCCGATGCAGTACTCCCTTGCGACATCATACATGACGCAGCTCGGGTACGCATGTATGAAGAGCGGGAACCGGGCTTGATCGACATGACGCCCTGAATGCTCTCGAAGAAGAGCGCAATGTTGCTCGGGCATGATCGACTATCTATCAACAGCAAGCCTGGCGCTACCACAACAGGGAGGTCCGTGCAAAGGACTTCAATGTTGGGGACCTACTCATGAGGCTACATCCAGAGAAGCATAATCACAAACTCTCCCCTAGATGGGACGGGCCATTCATTATTGAGCAGTTACTAATTAGAGGAGCTTACCAAATTCGAGATCCAGAGGATGGTCGTCTAGAACCCAACCCCTGGAACACGACGCTACCTCGACGCTTCTATGGTTGACCCCCTGAACACTGCTTATGTATATAACTTACCCCTTTTTATGTTTCCTACACCTATGAGCATCTTTGAATGATCTCGAGAGATAATATAGCATGTTCTTTTCATAACACACGTCGTTCCACCTCTTATACACTATTGTCTTTGAAGCCAAAATATGCATCGATTTGATTTAAGATTTGGCCAAGCCGGGTTGCCCGACTCCTGTGCTTGCCCCTTATGTTCCCGATACTTCGGCTAAGGGGCAAAATGAGCACCGTTGTGATTGTTACTCCAGGGTCAGCCGGCGCAGTACCTCAGACGGACAAAGCCGAAAGCTAGCACTCTTAAAATACAAATTGGTCGGCCATGGCATAGGGTTAACGCAGAAGGGGTCTTTCATACCCCAACCAGGGGCTTTACCCCTGAGGTGACCCATCTTCGGACCCATGTGCTCGACACAACCACCCAAGGAAAGGAACTGTTGGAAGAACTATTTTCCTTGGAAGATGTTTCTTATGTTAAACAGTCATCTAACATAACTTTCCGCCTCCCTCTTGTATTTCGAGCCGTATAGCCGGATTGCCTTGCCACCTGAAGCACCTAGTCTGATTACTTCGGCCAGTAGTATGGGACACTCCTCGACAGTAGCCGAGCAGGTGGAAGCTGATGGCTGGCTGACAGAGTTTCGAAGCGCGGTCTGAATATTGACATAAAGTACTTCAATACATAAAGTCATACATAATTATTACACACGGTCTAGTCCATCTATTAAGGTGTCTAGAGCGCAATCCTTTTGCGAAAACTGAGCAACAGGCATATCACTCTCATACACGCGACTAGTGGGTATTTCTTCCTCGTCCGACCCCATAGGTGATGGAAATATGCCCTAGAGGCAATAATAAAATGGTTATTATTATATTTCCTAAATCATGATAAAGGTTTATTATTCATGCTAGAATTTTATTGACCAGAAACTTAAATACATGTGTGGATACATAAACAAATACCGTGTCCCTAGTGAGCCTCTACTAGACTAGCTCGTTGATCAAAGATGGTTAAGGTTTCCTAACCATCTTTGATCAACGAGCTAGTCTAGTAGAGGTTTCCTAACCATCTTTGATCAAAGATGGTTAAGGTTTCCTAACCATAGACATGTGTTGTCATTTGATAACGGGATCACATAATTAGGAGAATGTTGTCACGGACAAGACCCATCCGTTAGCTTAGCATAGTGATCGTTCAGTTTATTGCTATTGCTTTCTTCATGTCAAATACATATTCCTTCGACTATGAGATTATGCAACTCCCGGATACCGGAGGAATACCTTGTGTGCTATCAAACGTCACAACGTAACTGGGTGATCATAAAGATGCTCTACAGGTGTCTCCAAAGGTGTTTGTTGAGTTGGCATAGATCGAGATTAGGATTTGTCACTCCAAGTATCGGAGAGGTATCTCTGGGCCCTCTCAGTAATACACATCATAAGCTTGCAAGGAAATGACTAAGAAGTTAGTCACAAGGTGATGTATTATGGAACGAGTAAAGAGACTTATCGGTAACGAGATTGAACTAGGTACAAAGATACCGATGATCGAATCTCGGGCAAGAAACATACCGATGGACAAAGGGAATTACATATGTTGTCATAACGGTTCGACCGATAAAGATCTTCGTAGAATATGTAGGAGCCAATATGGGCATCCAGGTTCCACTGTTGGTTATTGACCGGAGAGGTGTCTCGGTTATGTCTACATAGTTCTCGAACCCGTAGGGTCCGCACGCTTAACGTTCGTTGACGATATAGTGTTATATGAGTTATATGTTTTGGTGATCGAATGTTGTTCGGAGTCCCGGATGAGATCACAGACATGATGAGGAGTCTCGAAATGTTCAAGAGGTAAATATTGATATATAGGATGATGGTATTTGGACACTGGAAGTGTTTCGGGACGTATCGGGAAGGAATCGGGTCACCAGAAGGGGTTCCGAGCGCCCCCCGACAAGTTATGGGCCTTATGGGCTAAAGGAGGGGACAGACCAGCCCACAAGGGGGCTGGTGCGCCTCCTCCCTTGTTTGGCCAGTCGTAGGGAAGGAAAACAGGGAGGGATAGCTAGCCCCTCCTGCCTTTCCCTCTCATGGGAGAAAGGAAAGGGGGGGGGGGGGGCGCCGCCCTCCCCTGCCTTTGCCCGCACTCCAAATAAGGAAAGGGGGCGCGGCTTGGGGAGGGACCCCAAGTAGGATTCCTCCTACTTGGGCACCTCCTTTGGCTGCTCCTCCCTCCCTCCCACCTATATATATGTGGGAGGGGCGTCTAGAACACAACATACAATTGTCTAGCCGTGTGCGGTGCCCCCCTCCACAGTTTACACCGCCGGTCATATTTTCGTAGTGCCTAGCCAAAGCCCCGCAGAGATAGCTTCACCATCACCATCACCACGCCATTGTGTTGCCGGAACTCATCCACTACCTCATCGTCTTGTTAGATCAAGAAGGTGGAGGACGTCACCAAGCTAAACGTGTGCTGAACCCGGAGGTGCCGTACGTTCGGTACTCGATCGGTTGGATCACGAAGAAAGTTTGACTACATCAACCATGTTATGAAACGCTTCCGCTTACAGTCTACGAGGTATGTAGACACACTCTCCCCCTCTCGTCGCTATGCATCTCCGTGGATAGATCTTGCGTGTGCATAGAATTTTTTTTGTTTTCCATGCAACGTTTCCCAACAGTGGCATCCGAGCCAGGTCTATGCGTAGATGATATGCACGAGTAGAACACAAAGAGTTGTTGGCGGTGAGAGTCATACTACTTACCACCAACGTCTTATTTTGATTCGGCGGTATTGTGTGATGAAGCGGCACGGACCAACCTTACATGTCCATGCACATGAGACCGGTTCCACCGACTGACATGTAACTAGTTTTGCATAAAGGTGGCTGGCGGGTGTCTGTTTCTCCTACTTTAGTTGAATCGAATTTGACTATGGCCGGTCCTTGAAGAAGGTTTAAACAACAAACTTTATGAAACACCGTTGTGGTTTTTTGCGTAGGTAAGAACCTTCTTGCTAATAGCCCGTAGCAGCCACGTAAAACTTGCAACAACAAAGTAGAGGACGTCTAACTTGTTTTTGCAGGGCATGTTGTGATGTGATATGGTCAAGCTATGATGTGATATATGTTGATATATGAGATGATAATGTTTTGTAAATTATTGGCAACCGGCAGGAGCCTTATGGTTGTCTCTTTATTGTATGAAATGCAAACACCATGTATGCGTTAGCAATAGTTGTAGAAGAAATAGTTGGCGAGATGACCATGACCACATACAATAGTTGTAGAAGAAATAGTTTTGATCGCCACAGAGCATATGAGATGTTCCAAGAGCTGAAATTGGTATTTCGGACTCATGCCCGTGTTAAGAGGTATGAGACTTCTATTTTGCCTACAAGATGGAGGAGAATAGCTTAGCCAGTGAGCATGTGCCCAGAATGTCTGGGTACTACAATCTCTTGAATCAAGTGGGAGTTAATCTTCCAGATAAGATAGTGATTGACAGAGTTCTCTAGTCACTATCACCAAGCTACTAGAACATCGTGATGAACTATAATATGCAAGGGATGACGAAAACGATTCCCGAGCTCTACACGATGCTGAAATTGGCGAAGGTAGAAATCAAGAAAGAGCATCAAGTGTTGATGGTTAATAAGAACACTAGTTTCAAGAAAAAAGGCAAGGGAAAGAAAGGGTACTGATGTCTGCTAGGACTACATCGGTATTTCCCCAAAGAGGAAGGGATGATGCAGCACAGCGACAGTAGGTATTTCCCTCAGTGATGAAACCAAGGTTATCAAACCAGTAGGAGAACCAAGAAACACAACGTAAACAGCCCCTGCACACAAATAACAACTACTCGCAACCCTACGTGTTAAAGGGGTTGTCAATCCCTTCCGGGTAACGGCGCCAAAAATTGGCAAACGAATGTGAGGAAATTGTAGTAGATTGATAGATCGAATGCCAAATAAAATAAATAAGAATAAAACACAGTGAGGTATTTTTGTATTTTTGGTTTAATAGATCTAAAAATAAAATCAAAGTAAAAGTAAATCGCAAAGACAAATATATGAGAAAGAGACCCGGGGGCCATAGGTTTCACTAGTGGCTTCTCTAGAGAAAAATAGCAAACGGTGGGTAAAAAAATTACTGTTGGGCAATTGATAGAACTTCAAATAATCATGACGATTTCCACGCAATGATCATTATATAGGCATCACGTCCAAGATTAGTAGACCGACTCCTGCCTGCATCTACTACTGTTACTCCACACATCGACCGCTATCCAGCATGCATCTAGTGTATTAAGTTCATGGAGAAACGGAGTACTGCAATAAGAACGATGACATGATGTATACAAGATCTATCTATATAGAGATAGACCCCATCGTTTTATCCGTAGTAGCACCGATACATACATGTCGGTTCCCTTTCTGTCACTTGGATCAAGCACTGTAAGATCGAACCCACTACAAAGCACCTCTTCACATTGCAAGATAAATAGATCAAGTTGGCCAAACAAAACCCAAATATCGGAGAAGAAATACGAGGCTATAAGAGATCATGCATATAAGAGATCAAAGAAACTCAAATAACTTTCATGGATATAAAAGGATAGATCTGATCATAAACTGAAAGTTCATCTAATCCCAACAAACACACCGCAAAAAGAGTTACATCATATGGATCTCCAAGAGACCATTGTATTGAGAATTCAGCGAGAGAGAGAGGAAGCCATCTAGCTACTAACTACGGACCCGAAGGTCTACAAAGCACTACTCACGCATCATCGGAGAGGCACCAATGGAAGTGGTGAACCCCTCCGTGATGGTGTCTAGATTGGATTTGGTGGTTCTGGACTCTGCGGCGGCTGGAATTGATTTTTGTCGACTCCCCTAGGGTTTCTGGAATATTGGGGGGCACCCGAGGTGGGCACAACCCACCAGGGCGCGCCCTGGTGGGTTGGGCTCTCCTCAGAGCACCCCCAGGCGCAGTCTTGGCCCATTAGGTGTCTTCTGGTCCATAAAAATTCTCTGTGAAATTTTGTTGCATTTGGCCTCCATTTGATATTGGTTTCCTGTGATGTAAAAAACATGCAGAAAACAACAACTGACACTTGGCACTATGTCAATAGGTTAGTACCAAAAAATTATATAAAATGACTATAAAATGATTATAAAACATCCAATATTGATAATATAACAGCATGGAACAATAAAAAATTATAGATACGTTGGAGACGTATCAGCATCCCCAAGCTTAACTCCTGCTCGTTCTCGAGTAGGTAAGTGATAAAAACAGAATGTTTGATGTGGAATGTTGCCTAACATGTCATCTCATATTCTTTTCTTTATAGCATGGACATTTGGACTTTTATATGATTCAAAGCAATAGTCTAGTTTTGACATAATGACTTAAATACTCAAGCATATCAACAAGCAACCATGTCTTTCAAAATATCAACGCTAAAATAAGTTATCCCTAGCCCATCATGCTCAACCATTGATCCATTCATGAAACACACTCGCATATTAGCTACACCCAATACTCAAGTACAATCATATTGCCTCCTAGTTGGTGCTTTTATAAGAGAATATGGAGACACAAATTCAAAATTAAAATTGCATAAAGTAAAAGAAAGGCCCTTCGTAGAGGGAAGGATTTGTAGAGGTGCCAGAGCTCAAAGCGAAAAACTTAGAGATAAAAACATTTTGGGAGGTGTGTCTTTCCCACCAACGAAAACGACTTAGAGTTCCCAACACTTTCCATGCTAAATATATCATAGGCGGTCCCCAATCAAAAAAATAAAGTTTATTCCTTTTTCCACCATACTTTCACTTTCCGTGGCTAGCCGAATCCACGGTTGCCTTCCATACCAACACTTTCCAATGAATTTATTATTTGACAACATAAAGTAAGTTCATTTTTCATTTCAGGACTGGGCATCCCTAATACCTTTGCCTTACCCTCGTGCAATGACAAGTGAATAAGCATTCATCGTGAGAATAACACATCTAGCATGGAAAATATTAGCCACCCCTCACCGCTCCGTGAGCAGTATGAGCACACAAAAGAGAAGTTTATTTTGAAAATTAGAGATGACACATACAAATTTGCTTAGAACGACAAAAGAATACCGCAGGTAGATATAGTGGACTCATGTGGCAAAACTAGTTTAAAGGATTTTGGATGCACAAGTAGAGATCATACTTAGTGCAAAATGAAGGCTATCAAAAGATTGAGAAGCGACCAACCAAGAAACGAATAATCTCATAAGCAAGCATTAAGCATAATTAACACCTAATAATGCACCACAAGTAGGATATAATTTCATTGCATGACTATTGACTTTCGTGCTTGCATAGGGAATCACAAACCTTAACACCAATATTCTTACTAAAGCATAATTACTCATCAACATGACTCACATATCACATCATCATATCTCAAAACTATTACAAGGAATCAAGTTTATTTTGTCCAATGGTCTTCACAAAAGTTTTTATGATATCCTTCTTGGATATCTATCACTTTGGGACTAATTTTCATGTGTTGCTTTTGACAAGCTCAAACAAATATAAGTGAAGATCATGAGCATAATATTTCTTTCTCTCAAAATAATTTAAGTGAAGCAAGAGAGAATTTCTTGAAAATTTTACTAACTCTCAAATAAATCTAAGTGAAGCAAGATAGCATTTATTCAAAAATACTAAAGCACGCGATGCTCAAAAAGATATAAGTGAAGCACTAGAGCAAGTCCATAGCTCATAAAAAATTGAAGTGAAGCATAGAGAGCAACTCTAACAAGTCATGACATAATTTTGGCTCTCTCAAATAGGTGTGTCCAGCAAGGAATCAAGACTTAAAACACAAAATAAAACAAGAAAAGACTCATATCATACAAGACGCTTCAAGAAAAACACATAGTATGTGACGAATAAAAATATAGATTTGAGTAAAATACCGATGGTCGTTAGAAGAAAGAGGGGATGCCACTCGGGGGCATCCCCAAGCTTAGTTGCTTGCTCTCTTTTGGATAATAGCTTGGGATGCCGGGGCATCCCCAAGCTTTGGATCTTCTTACTCCTTATTCCTTCATCCATCATAAGACAACCCAAAACTTGAAAACTTCAATCACACAAAACTCAACAAAACCTTCATGAGATCCATTAGTATAAGAAAGCAAATCACTACTATAAGTACCGCATCAAACCAATTCATATTTTTTTCTTGCATTATATCTAATGTATTATAACTTTTCTATGGCAAAAACTCGTCAAAGAAAACCATAGAGCCATCAAAACAAGCACACAACGCAAAGAAAACAGAATCTGTCAAAACAAAACAGTTTGTAGCAATCTGACTATTTCGAATACTTCTGAAACTCCAAAAATTCTGAAAAATTAGGATGACCTGAGCAATTTGTATATTAATCTTCTGAAAAAAGAATTGGCATTTTATCACGCTCTGGTGATTTTTAACAATTTTTTTCGTGAGCGCATAAGTTTTTGTTTTTCAGCAAGATCAAACAACTATCACCCAAGATGATCCTAAAGGCTTTACTTGGCACAAACACTAATTAAAACACAAAAAACACAATCATAACAGTAGCAAAATTGTGCAAACAATCAAGAACAGAAAGCAAAACTAAATTTTATTTATTGGGTTGCCTCCCAACAAGCGCTATAGTTTTACGCGCCTAGCTAGGCATAAGATTTCAATGATGCTCACATGAAAGATAATAATTGGAACACAAAGAGAGCATCATAAAACATATCACAAGCACATTTAAGTCTAACTCTCTTCCTATGCATAGGCATTTTATAGGATAAGAAATTATCAAGGCAAGAAACATCTAACATACACAAAGAAGAAGAATAAAACATTGACGATCTCAACATAACGAGAGGTAAATTAGTAACATGAAAATTTCTACAACCATTTTTTCCTCTCTCAAAATAATTACATGTGGGATCATATTCAAATTCAACAATATAGCTATCACATAACATATTTTCTACATGATCCACATGCATGCAAAGTTGACACTCTTCCAAAATAGTGGGATCATCAAATAAATTCATGACCTCTCCAAGCCCTTTTTTATCAAAAATTTAACAGGACTGAACACTCTCCAAATATGTGGGATTATATTTACCTAAAGTCGACACTCTTCTGGACCCACTTTCAATATTATTGTAAACATATTCATCATGAGGCTTAAATAAACTATCAAGATCATAAGAATCATTATCACCCCAATCATGATCATTGCAATAAGTAGTGGACATGGCAATATTAGCATCCCCAAGCTTGGGGTTTTGCATATTATTAGCACAATTGACATTAATATAATTTATAGTAAAATCATTTCAATCATGCTTTTCATTCAAGGAGCTATCATGAACCACTTCATAAAATTCTTCATCACAATTTTCAGATTCACGAATCTCAAGCAAAACTTCATAGAGATAATCTAGTGCACTCAAATTACTAGCAATTGGTTCATGATAATTGGATCTCTTAAAAAGATTAGCAAGTGGATGAGGATCCATATCAATAAATTTTTGGCAAGCGAAGATGCAAGAAAAATAGAAGACACATGGCAACACAAGCCAACAAAAGATCTAACGAGAAAAAAGCAAACGAAAAAGAGGGCGAATAAATCGGCAAATTTTTGTGAAGTAGGGGAGAGGAAAACGAGAGGCAAATGGCAAATAATGTAAATTGCAAGGAGATGAGATTTGTGATTAGGAACCTGGTATATGTTGAAGATCCTCCCCGGCAACGGCGCCATAAATTCCTTTTGATGTCTGCTAGGACTACGTCGGTATTTCCCCAAAGAGGAAGGGATGATGCAGCACAGGGACGGAAGGTATTTCCCTCAGTGATGAAACCAAGGTTATCGAACCAGTAGGAGAACCAAGCAACACAACCTAAACAGCCACTGCACACAAATAACAACTACTCGCAACCCAACGTGTTAAAGGGGTTGTCAATCCCTTTCGGGTAACGGTGCTAGAAATTGGAAAACAGACGTGAGGAAATTGTAGTAGATTGATAGATCGAACGCCAAATAAAATAAATAAGAATAAAACGCAGTGAGGTATTTTTGTATTTTTGGTTTAATAGATCTGAAAATAAAATCAAAGGAAAAGTAAATCGCAAAGGCAAATATATGAGAAAGAGACTCGGGGGCCGTAGGTTTCACTACTGGCTTCTCTCGAGAAAAATAGCAAACAGTGGGTAAACAAATTACTGTTGGGCAATTGATAGAACTTCAAATAATCATGATGATATCCAGGCAATGATCATTATATAGGCATCACGTCCAAGATTAGTAGACCGACTCCTACCAACATCTAGTGTATTAAGTTCATGGAGAAACGGAGTAATGCAATAAGAATGATGACATGATGTAGACAAGATCTATCTATGTAGAGATAGACCCCATCGTTTTATCCTTATTAGCGACGATACATACGTGTCGGTTCCCCTTCTGTCACTAGGATCAAGCACCGTAAGATCGAAACCACTACAAAGCACCTCTTCCCATTGCAAGATAAATAGATCAAGTTGGCCAAACAAAACCCAAATATCAGAGAAGAAATACGAGGCTATAAGAGATCATGCATATAAGAGATCAAAGGAACTCAAATAACTTTCATGGATATAAAAAGATAGATCTGATCATAAACTCAAAGTTCATCTGATCCCAACAAACATGCCGCAAAAATAGTTACATCATATGGATTTCCAAGAGACCATTGTATTGAGAATTCAGCGAGAGAGAGGAAGCCATCTAGCTACTAAGTACGGACCCGAAGGTCTACAAAGAACTACTCACGCATCACCGGAGAGGCACTAATGGAAGTGGTGAACCCCTCCGTGATGGTGTCTAGATTGGATCTGGTGGTTCTTGACTCTGCGGGGGCTGGAATTGATTTTCGTCGACTCCCCTAGGGTTTCTGGAATATTGTGTTATTGATAGAGCAAAGAGGCCGTCCGGGGGGAACCCGAGGTGGGCACAACCCACCAGGGTGCGCCTGGGCCTCCTGGCGCACCCTGGCGGGTTGTGCTCTCCTCAGAGCACCCCCAGGCATAGCCTTGGCCCATTAGGTGTCTTTTGGTCCATAAAAATCCTCTGTGAATTTTTGTTGCATTTGGACTCCGTTTGGTATTGATTTCCTGCGATGCAAAAAACATGCAAAAAACAACAACTGGCACTTGGCACTATGTCAATAGGTTGGTACCAAAAAATGATATAAAATGACTATAAAATGATTATAAAACATCCAAGATTGATAATATAACAACATGGAACAATAAAAAATTATAAATATGTTGGAGACGTATCAGGTACTTCAAGAAGAATGTCAAGCAAGTTTCTGCTCCCATGAACAAGCCCAAAGCTAGACCCAAGCATGAAACCGAGTGCTTCTATTGCAAAGGAAATGGTCACTGGAAGCGGAACTGCCCCAAATACCTGGCGAATAAGAAGGATGGCAAAGTGAACAAAGATATATTTGATATACATGTTATTGATGTGTACCTTACTAGTGTTCGTACTAACCCTTGGGTATTTGATATAGGTTCAGTTGCTGAGATTAGTAACTCGAAACAGGAGTTGCAGAATAAACAGAGACTAGTTAAGGACGAGGTGATGATGTGTGTTGGAAGTGACTCCAAGGTTGATACGATCACCATTGCACACTCCCTCTACCTTCAGGATTAGTATTAAACCTAAATAAATGTTATTTGGTGTTTGCGTTGAGCATGAATATGATTTGACCATGTTTATTATAATACAGTTATTCATTTAAGTCAGAGAATAATTGTTGTTCTGTTTACATGAATAAAACCTTCTATGGTCATACACCCAATGTGAATGGTTTATTGAATCTCGATCGTAGTGATACACATATTCATAATATTGATGCCAAAAGATGCCAAGTTGATAATGATAGTGCAACATACTTGTGGCATTGTCGTTTGGATCATATTGGTGTAAAGCGCATGAAGAAACTCCATGCGGATGGACTTTTGGAATCACTTGATTATGATTCATTTGATACTTGTGAACCATGCCTCATGAGCAATATGACTAAAACTCCGTTCTCCGGAACAATGGAGCGAGCTAATGACTTATTGGAAATAATACATACCGATGTATGCGATCTGACGAGTGTTGAAGCACGCGGCGGGTATCGTTATTTTCTGACCTTCACAGATGATTTGAGCAGATATGGGTATATCTACTTAATGAAACACAAGTTTGAAACATTTGAAAGTTCAAAGAATTTCAGAGTGAAGTGGAGAATCATCATAACAAGAAAATAAAGTTTCTATGATCTGATCACGGAGGTGATTATTTGAGTTACGAGTTTGGCCTTCATTTAAAACAATGTGGAATATTTTCACAACTCACGCCACCTGGAACACCACAACGTAATGGTGTGTCCGAACGTCGTAACCATACTTTATTAGATATGGTGCATTCTATGATGTCTCTTACCGATTTACCACTGTTGTTTTGGGGTTATGCATTAGAGACAGCTGCATTCACATTAAATAGGGCACCATCTAAATCCGTTGAGATGACAATATGAACTGTGGTTTGGCAAGAAACCTAAGCTGTCATTTCTTAAAGTTCGGGGATGCGACGCTTATGTCAAAACACTACAAAAAAGACACATCCGTGACATTTTGGGCCGAACGAATTTTTTTCCTGTCATACATATGACACTTCTATGCCGATAATGTGACAAAACCCGGTATCATCATAGATGTGGTGGGCTCCTACTTCTATGACAAAAAATCATGACAGAAAATGGGCTTTTCGTCCTTGGCGGGCCGGAGACGCAGCTGCATGACATTCTTTGGGCCGTCCATGACGGAAAAAACCGTGGTAGAAGCTAGGGAGTTCCCGGTTACGATGGGAGGTCGGGGGCCGAGCGATGCGCGTTTCTCTCATACACGTACATGCGTGTGTGCGGCGTTAGCTCTAATCGAACCCGGCGATTGCCCGCGAGCTACGCGTTATCGAACCCGAGCGATCAATCGATGGCTGTTAATCGAACCCGATCGGCGATTCTTCGCCATCGCTGCTAATCGAAGCCGATCGATGCTGCCTTTGTGATGAGCAGTGGCGTTGCGGGGGGTTGGATGAGCAGTGAGTGATGGCGTTGCCTCGGATGAACAGGACCCGTGGTGTGGTGGAGGGCTGGATGAACGAGACACGATGGAGGGGTGCCCGTGGAGGGTGGATGAACAGGACCCGTGGTGTGGAGGGCTGGATGAGCAGTGAGCGGTGGAATGGTGCCCGTGGAGGGGTGGTCGAACAGGACCCGTGATGTGGAGGGCTGGATGAGCGATTATACGGTGGAGGGTGGTTGAGCAGAGAGCTGGAGAAGCGCGGTGGAGGCTGGATGAACAGGAGCCCGTGGAGGCTGGAGGAGGTCAATGGTAGCCTGTGGAGGCTGGAGGAGGTCGACGGTGGAGATGAATAGTATCCTGTGGAGTCCCGTTTTGCGGTACTCCACACCCCTCTCGATGAACATGACCCCCATTATGACCGTAACACTCCAACACAAGTCCGTTTCGTCCGCTTTGCAGTACACCACACCCCTCCCGATCAACAGGACCAACGTTTCGACCGTAGGAGGTCCGTTTCATCCGTTTTGCGGTACGCCACACCCCTTGCTACCTCTTGAGCACTGCGTTGGATTTCCCCGAAGAGGAGAGGATGATGCAGCAAAGTAGCGTAAGTATTTCCCTCAGTTTTTGAGAACCAAGGTATCAATCCAGTAGGAGACCACACACAAGTCCCTCATACCTACACAAAACGATAGCTACTCGCAACCAACGCTTAGGGGTTGTCAATCCCTTCACGGTCACTTACGAGGGTGAGATCTGATAGAGATGATAAATAATATTTTTGGTATTTTTTTGATAGATAGATGCAAAGTAAAAAGTAAAAGCAAAGTAAAAACAAAGCAAGTAAATAAAGTGATAGAGATTGATATGATGAGAATAGACCCGTGGGCCATAGGTTTCACTAGTGGCTTCTCTCAAGAGCATAGATTTTCTACGGTGGGTGAACAAATTACTATTAGGCAATTGACAGAATTGAGCATAGTTATGAGTATATCTAGGCAATGATCATGTATATAGGCATCACGTCCGAGACAAGTAGATCGAAACGATTCTGCATCTACTACTATTATTCCACTCATCGACCGCTATCCAGCATGCATCTAGAGTATTAAGTTAAAAACAGAGTAACGCCTTAAGCAAGATGACATGATGTAGAGGGATAAATTCATGCAATATGATATAAACCCCATCTTGTTATCCTCGATGGCAACAATACAATATGTGCCTTGCAACCCTTTCTGTCACTAGGTAAGGAGACCGCAAGATTGAACCCAAAGCTAAGCACTTCTCCCATTGCAAGAACTACCAATCTAGTTGGCCAAACCAAACGGATAATTTGAAGAGACTTGCAAAGATAACTCAACCATACATAAAAGAATTCAGAGAAGAATCAAATATTTTACATAGATAAGCTGGATCATAAACCCATAATTCATCGGTCTCAACAAACACACCGAAAAAAGAAGATTACATCGAATAGATCTCCACAAGAGAGGGGGAGAACATTGTATTGAGATCCAAAAAGAGAGAAGAAACCATCTAGCTACTAACTATGGACCTGAAGGTCTGAAGTAAACTACTCACACTTCATCGAAGGGGCTATGGTGTTGATGTAGAAGCCCTCTGTGGTGGATGCCCCCTCCAGAGGAGCTCCGGAACAGGCCCCAAGATGGGATCTCGTGGATACAGAAGGTTGCGACGGTGGAATTTGGTTGTTGGCTCCTGTTCTGATCGTTTGGGGATACGTAGGTATATATAGGAGGAAGGAGTACGTCGGTGGAGCGTTAGGGGGCCCACGAGGTAGGGGGGCGCGCCCAGGGGGCGCCCTCCACCCTCGTGACCGCCTTTGGCACTGCTTGGAGTAGGGTCCAAGTCTCCTGGATCACGTTCGGTGAGAAAATCACGTTCCCGAAGGTTTCATTCCGTTTGTACTCCGTTTGATATTCTGTTTCTTCGAAACACTGAAATAGGCAAAAAACAGCAATTCTGGGTTGGGCCTCCGGTTAATAGGTTATTCCCAAAAATAATATAAAAGTGGAAAATAAAGCCCAATATAGTCCAAAACAGTAGATAAAGTAGCATGGAGCAATCAAAAATTATAGATACGTTGGAGACGTATCAGGCATCCCCAAGCTTAATTCCTGCTCGACCTCGAGTAGGTAAATGATAAAAAGAGAATTTTTGATGCGGAGTGATGCTTTGGCATAATTTTAATGTAAATCTTCTTAATCATGGTATGAATATTCAGATCCGAAAGATTCAAGACAAAAGTTCATATTGACATAAAAATAATAATACTTCAAGCATACTAACTAAGCAATTATGTCTTCTCAAAATAACATGGCCAAAGAAAGTTATCCCTACAAAATCATATGGTCTGGCTATGCTCCATTTTCCCCACACAAAGTATTTAAATCATGCACAACCCCGATGACAAGCCAAGCAATTGTTTCATACTTTACCATTTTCAAAACTTTTTCAATCTTCACGCAATACATGGGCGTGAACCATGGATATAACACTATATGTGGAATAGAATGATGGTTGTGGAGAAGACAAAAAGAGGGAAGATAGTCTCACATCAACTAGGCGTATCAATGGGCTATGGAGATGCCCATCAATAGATATCAATGTGAGTGAGTAGGGATTGCCATGCAATGGATGCACTAGAGCTATAAGTATATGAAAGCTCAACAAAAGAAACGAAGTGGGTGTGCATCCAACTCGCTTGCTCACGAAGACCTAGGGCATTTGAGGAAGCCCATCATTGGAATATACAAGCCAAGTTCTATAATGAAAAATTCCCACTAGTATATGAAAGTGACAAAATGAGAGACTCTCTATCATGAAGATCAAGGTGCTATTTTGAAGCACAAGTGTGGTAAAAGGATAGTAACATTGTCCCTTGTCTCTTTTTCTCTCATTTTTTGGGCCTTTTTTATGGCCTCTTTATATATATTCGTCCGGAGTCTCATCCCGACTTGTTGGGGAATCATAGTCTCCATCATCCTTTCCTCACTTGGGACAATGCTCTAATAATGATGATCATCACACTTTTATTTTTCTTACAACTCAACAATTACAATTCGAGACTTAGAACAAAATATAACTCTATATGAATGCCTCCGGCGGTGTACCGGGATATGCAATGATTCATGAGTGACATGTATGAAAGAATTATGAGCGGTGGCTTTGCCACAAATACAATGTCAACTACATGATCATGCTAGCAATATGACAATGATGGAGCGTGTCATAATAAACGAAACAGTGGAAAGTTGCATGGCAATATATCTCGGAATGGCTATGGAAATGCCATGATAGGTAGGTATGATGGCTGTTTTGAGGAAGGTATATGGTGGGTGTATGATACCGGCGAAAAGTGCGCGGTATTAGAGAGGCTAGCAATGGTGGAAGGATGGGAAAAAGTGCGTATGATCCATGGACTCAACATTAGTCATAAAGAACTCATATACTTATTGCAAAAATCTAGAAGTTATCAAAGCAAAGTATTACGCGCATGCTCCTAGGGGGATAGATTGGTAGGAAAAGACCATCGCTCGTCCACGACCGCCACTCATAAGGAAGACAATCAATAAATAAATCATGCTCCGAGTTCATCACATAACGGTTCACTATACGTGCATGCTATGGGAATCACAAACTTCAACACAAGTATTCTTTAAATTCACAACTAATCAACTAGCATGACTCTAATATCACCATCTTCATATCTCAAAACAATTATCAAGCATCAAACTTATCTTAGTATTCAACGCACTCAAAAGAAAGTTTCACATATCTTGAATACCAAGTATATTAACATTAAGCAAACTACCATGCTATTAACGACTCTCAAAATAATCTAAGTGAAGCATGAGAGATCAATTTTTTAAAACAAGTCCACCACCGTGCTCTAAAAGATCTAAGTGAAGCACTAGAGCAAAAATTATCACGCTCAAAAGATATAAGTGAAGCACTATGAGAAAAACTATCAAGCTCAAAAGATATAAGTGAAGCACTATGAGCAAAAACTATCAAGCTCAAAAGATGTAAGTGAAGCACATAGAGTATTCTATCAAATTCCAATTCGTGTATGGCTCTCTCAAAAGGTGTGTACAGCAAGGATGATTGTGGTAAACTAACAAGCAAAGACGCAAATAATACAAGACGCTCCAAGCAAAACACATATCATGTGGTGAATAAAAATATAGCTCCAAGTAAATTACCGATGGAAGTGGATTTAAAGAGGGATGCCTTCAGGGCATCCCCAAGCTTTGACTTTTGGTGTCCTTGTATTATCTTGGGGTGCCATGGGCATCCCCAAGCTTAGGCTCTTGCCACTCCTTGTTCCATAATCCATCAAAAGAATTCACCCAAAACTTGAAAACTTCACAACACAAAACTCAATAGAAATATCGTGAGCTCCGTTAGAGAAAGAAAACAAAATGTAGAGAGATGTTTTGCAATACAATAATTGTTGTATTGATGAGGTGCTGTTGCACGTATATATAAGTACAGGGTAGGCCTCAACCTCAACTATACACAACTAGGAGGTGGGCCAAAACACGTAATACATGCAACACAAAGTACAACTCAACACCCCAGCAGCAAGATAAGCGTCGCCGAGACACAATGATCGGACCGAAACTCCTCAAGACGGAGGTGGAAATCCCTTAGTCATCACATCGCAAACTGTTGCGGCGTCGGCACGTGAAGAACCCGAACACGACCAAGGGCAACCTGCTCGCGCACAAAGTGAATATCGATCTCAATATGCTTCGTACGTCGATGGTGCACCGGGTTGGCGGAAAGGTAGACCGCGCTGACGTTATCGCAGTAGACAAGAGTGGCCTTAGGAACATCACAAAACAACTCCTGGATCAGCTGACGGAGCCAAGAGCACTCGGCCACGGCATTGGCCACAGCGCGATACTCTGCCTCGGCGCTGGAGCGGGAGACCGTGGGTTGTCGCCCGATGACCAAGAGATCAACGAGGGCCCAAGGTAGACGCAGAGCTCGACGTGGAGCGTCGAGTGTCGGGCAGCCAGCCCGGTCGGCATCCGAGTTGGCCACGAGGTCGGTGGAGGCGGAGGCCGTCGTGGTGAGCCCCAAAGACATGGTGCCGCGTATATACCGGAGAATACGCTTCACCAAGGTCTAGTGGGAGTCACGCGAGCGCGCATGTGGAGGCACACCTGCTGAACAACGATCGCAGGTCGGGTCGAGTCGGCGTCGAATCTTGTAAAGCACCAACAATGGAGCGATAAAATGCTCCATCGGACGTGAGAGACCCCTCAAGAGCAGAGACCTTCGCCTTTGTGTCGACGGGGGTGGGCGCTGGTTTGCAGTTAAGCATACCGGCATGCTCCAGGAGCTTGTGGGCGTACTTCTGCTGATGCAGAAAGAAGCCGTCAGTCCGGCGGACCACCTCAATGCCGAGGAAGTAGTGCAGAGGCCCCAAGTCCTTGAGGGCGAACTCATCACGAAGACGAGCAGTCAGCCGCTGAAGGAGATTGGGGGTGGATGCCGTGAGGATGATGTCGTCGACGTAGAGCAGCATATATGCAGTGTCAGCTCCCTGATGATACACGAAGAGTGAGGCATCGGAGCGAGTGGACCGTAATCCCAGAGACTGCAGGAAGGCTGCGATACGCTGGTACCAAGCCCGAGGCGCCTGCTTCAACCCATAAAGAGAACGGGAGAGCAAGCACACATAGTCTGGGTGCTCAACGTCAACGAAGCCAGTGGGCTGCTCACAGAACACCTGCTCGGCGAGATGGCCGTGCAAGAAGGCGTTGGAGACATCCAACAGTGCACGAGCCAGCGAGCGAGACCGCCAGCTGGAGCACGGGCGAATCGTGCCCGGTTTCACAACCGGGGCGAAGGTGTCGGTGAAGTCCACGCCCGCGCGCTGCCGAAAACCACGAACGACCCACCGAGCCTTGTAGCGCTCGAGAGAACCGTCCGGGCGAGTCTTGTGGCGAAACACCCACTTGCCAGAGATGATGTTGGCACGAGGGGGTCGCGGGACAAGCTGCCACGTGCGGTTGCGCTGTAGGGCATCGAACTCCTCCTGCATCGCAGCTAGCCAATGGGGATCCCGAAGGCAGCACGGGCGGAGGTGGGGACGGGTGATGGCATCGACGTCGAGGCGGCGCACACATACTCGCTGGCAGAGTAGCGCGTGCTGGGCCGAAGCACTCCGACTTGGGCACGGGTAGTCACACCAAGTGACGGGGCAGCAGGGCTGGCGGGTGCCGCGACGACGGGTGCCGCGGCGGCGGGGGCCGCGGCGGCAACAACGTCGGTCGATCCGGCGGCGGAAGAGGCGACGGGCGAGGTTGACGTCGAGCCCGTCGCAGGGGTGGCGGGCGGAGTGCCGGGCTCAACCTCGTATGAGGGAGACGGGGACCCGGGGGCCCGCTCGGACTCGACCTCGGGGGAGGGAGTCACGAAGCCGGGTGGAGGCGGCACAGGGCGTCGTGCTGGGAGGGCCGCCGGGGGGTGCCGCCGCGCATCGCTCCATGAAGGGGGCGCGGGGGCTGGCGCCAAAGGGGACGAGGCCGGAGGAACCTGGAAAAAAGGGAACACCGTCTCGACGAAGTACACGTGCCTCGAGGTGTAGACACGATGAGTGACAGGATCATAGCACCGGTAACCTTTGGTGTTGGGAGGGTAGCCAAGGAAGATGCATGGGACAGATCGTGGTTCGAGCTTGTGTGGCGTGGTGGACGCGGTGCTAGGATAACAGAGACACCCGAAGATGCGGAGACCATCATAGGACGGTGGTGTGCCGAAGAGAAGGTGGTGAGGGGCGTAGTTCCACCGAGGGCGAGACGGACGAATGTTAACTAAAAGAGTGGCGGTAGCGAGGGCATCGGGCCAAAACCGAGCGGGCACGTTAGAGTGAAAGAGTAATGTGCGAACGTAGTCATTAAGAGTGCGGAGAATGCGCTCGGCGCGGCCGTTCTGCTGTGAAGTGTAAGGGAAAGTCAGACGGAAGATGGTGTCGTGAGAGGCGAGAAGTGTGCGAAGAGCGACATTGTCAAACTCTTTTCCGTTATCAGTTTGGAGTGCGAATATGGGGCGACCAAACTGGGTGGTGACATAGGAATAAAAGGCGGTGAGTGTGGCTAAAGCATCGGATTTACGACGAAGAGGGAAAGTCCACACATAATGAGAATAATCATCTAAGATGATCAAGTAGTATAGATAGCCCGTGTTACTCGCAACAGGAGACGTCCAAACATCACTATGAAGCAATTGAAACGGAAAAGTGAATACTGAAGTAGATGCCCTAAAGGGAAGACGAACGTGCTTGCCTAAGCGACAGGCCTCACAAGAGTGCTCGTCGAGCTTGTTACATGAGAAAGAGAAACTCCTAAGAATTTCACGTAACACGGTGGAGTTGGGGTGGCCCAAGCGAGCATGCCAAAGGTCAATGCCGGCGGCAAGGGCGACTGGTGTGGAGGTGGCGGCACCGGCGTGCACGGGGTAGAGCTGATCGGGACTATCACATCAGTGAAGGATCATCCGGGTACGGGCGTGTTTCACAGAAAAGCCAACACCGTCAAATTCAACAGTAAGTGGGTTCTCACGAGTAAGACGACGAACGAAAACTAGGTTTGTGACTAATTCAGGTGAAACAAGAACATTAGACATAGTAATGGGTGTGGAAGTGGAGGGAAAACTAGTGCTACCGATATGAGTAATAGGTAAGGAGGAGCCGTTGCCGACAATGATACGAGTGGGTGTGTGAACAGGAGTGGAGGAGGTTAGGTTACCGGGATGAGCTGTCATGTGCACAGTAGCACCTGAGTCCATGTACCAATCGCCTCCACCGACAGAGCTACTCGACGATGACGCGTAGTGCTGGGCGGCGAGGAGGATGGCGTCCCATAACACAGGTACAGGCGGCGGCGGGAGGCCCTCGTAGGGCGGTGCCGGGACGGGTGGACCATAACCGCCGACGGGCGGCGGCGCAAGGAGGGCGCCGTAGCCAGCGCCAAGCGACAGCAAAAGGTCGACGGGCAGAGTTGGCGTCGGTGATGAGATGACGACGGACTGTCCGGAAAGCGCCGGCGGTGGGGCGGTGGCGTACGCCAGCGGGGCCGAGAGTGGGGCGCCGTACGTAGTCCACTCACTGGAGGAAGCCGCAGCCCACGCGCCATGTACACGCGCCATGTACGCGTCATGCACGCCTGCATGTACGCCCGCAATGGATGGGTTTTGCCATGCCCCTGCATGCAACACGCCATGCATATCTGCATGCAATGCGCCATGCATACATGCATGTACGCCCGCGATGGATGGCGCGGCTGCGTGAGGTGCCACCGATCTGGGAATTGGCTGGCGCTGTGGCGACGAGCGGGCGTTGGATGGCGCTAGCGGGGCGAGATCGGGAGGGATCGCGCGGTGGCGGCTAGTGGGCGTTGGTGGTGATGCGATCGGGCCGGATCGAGAGCTGTGTGCAGCGGCGCTGGCGCGATCTTGGCGGCGGCCGGGAAGCCGCGAGGAGAGGAAGAAGCGGCGGCGGGCGTGGGAGTTGCGCAGACGGCCGTGGCGATGGCGCAGGAGGAGCGCGTGGTGGCGGCGGTGGATTGGCGGCGGCGGAGTGGGAGGAGCAGCGGCGGCAGCGGCGGGTTATGGCGGCGGCGGCGGCGCTGGAGGAGCAAGGCCGGGCGCGGCGGTGGCAGCGGAAAACGAGGATTAAAACCTAAAAAACTGATACCATGTAGAGAGATATTTTGCAATACAATAATTGTTGTATTGATGAGGTGTTGTTGCACGTATATATAAGTATAGGGTAGGCCTTAACCTCAACTATACACAACTAGGAGGTGGGCCAAAACACGTAATACATGCAACACAAAGTACAACTCAACACAAAAGACTACTTCAAGGTACTGTAATGAACTCATTCTTTATTTATATTGGTGTTAAACCTACTGTATTCCAACTTCTCTATGGATTATAAACTATTTTACTAGTCATAGATTCATCAAAATAAGCAAACAACATACGAAAAATAGAATCTGTCAAAAACAGAACAATCTGTAGCAATCTGTAACTAACGCAAACTTCTGGAACTCTAAAAATTCTACCAAAATTAGACGACCTGGACAATTTGTTTATTGATCAGAAGCAATTGGAATCAGTATTTTATCATGTTCTGGTGATTTTTAACAATTCGGGCATTGAGCGCAAAGTTTCTGGAAATTACAGCAAGATCAAATAACTATCATCCAAGAAGATCCAATAGGTCTAGCTTGGCACAAACACTAATTAAAAGATAAAACCATATCTAAACAGAGGCTAGATAGATTATTTATTACTAAGCAGCAAGGAAAAATATTGGGTTGTCTCCCAACAAGCGCTTTTCTTTAAAGCCTTTTTAGCTAGGCATTGAGATTTCAATGATGCTCACAAGAAAGACAAGAATTGAGGCACAAAGAGAGCATCATAAAACATGTGACAAACACACTTAAGTCTAACATACTTCCTATGCATAGGCATATTATAGGCAAACAAATTATCGCAGCAAGCAAAAACTAGCATATGCAAGGAAGCGGAAGGGAACAATAGCAATCTCAACATAACGAGAGGAAATTTAGTAACATGAAAATTTCTATAACCATATTTTCCTGTGTCATAATAATTACATGTAGGATCATAAGAAAATTCAACAATATAGCTATCACATAACATATTTCCAACACGATCCACATGCATGCGAAGTTGACACTCTTCCAAAATAGTGGGATTATCATTAACTAAAGTCATGATTTCTCCAAGCCCACTTTTATCAAAAATTTCATAAGATTGAATGTTATCCAAATATGTGGGATCTAAAGTTGACACTCTTCCAAACCCACTTTCAATATTGTTGCAATCAATATTATCAATCTCATATTCATCATGGGGATTAAATAAATTTTCAAGATCATAGGAAGAATCGTCCCAATCATGATCATTGCAACAAGTAGTAGACATAGCAAAACTAGCATCCCCAAGCTTAGGGTTTTGCATATTATTAGCACAATTGACATCAAAAGAATTTATAATAGAATCATTGCAATCATGCTTTTTATTCAAAGATCTATCATGAGTCACTTCACGGATTCAGGCAAAACCTTATAAAGATAATCTAGTGCATCCAAATCACTAGGAATTGGTTCATCATAATTGGATCTCTTAAACAGATTGGCAAGTGGATGAGGATCCATAGATCTTAGCTTCTCTGTTTAGGAATAAATACTCAACTATTTCAACCAAACGAGCAAACGAGCCAAGTAAGACATCAAGGTAAACGAAAAGAGAGGGGAATAAAACGGCAAGGGTGAAGTGGGGGAGAGGAAAACGAGAGGCAAATGGCAAATAATGTAATGCGAGAGATAGGCATTGCGATTGGTACTTGGTATGGTTGACTTGCTTGCGTGAGCCTCCCCGGCAACGGCGCCAGAAATTCTTCTTGCTACCTCTTGAGCACTGCCTTGGATTTCCCCGAAGAGGAGAGGATGATGCAGCAAAGTAGCGTAAGTATTTACCTTAGTTTTTGAGAACCAAGGTATCAATCCAGTAGGAGACCACGCACAAGTCCCTCGTACCTACACAAAACGATAGCTACTCGCAACCAACGCTTAGGGGTTGTCAATCCCTTCACGGTCACTTACGAGGGTGAGATCTGATAGAGATGATAAATAATATTTTTGGTATTTTTTTGATAGATAGATGCAAAGTAAAAAGTAAAAGCAAAGTAAAAACAAAGCAAGTAAATAAAGTGATAGATATTGATATGATGAGAATAGACCCGGGGGCCATAGGTTTCACTAGTGGCTTCTCTCAAGAGCATAGATTTTCTACGGTGGGTGAACAAATTACTGTTGAGCAATTGACATAATTGAGCATAGTTATGAGTATATCTAGGCAATGATCATGTATATATGCATCACGTCCGAGACAAGTAGATCGGAACGATTCTGCATCTACTACTATTATTCCACTCATCGACCGCTATCCAACATGTATCTAGAGTATTAAGTTAAAAACAGAGTAACGCCTTAAACAAGATGACATGATGTAGAGGGATAAATTCATGCAATATGATAAAAACCCCATCTTGTTATCCTCGATGGCAACAATACAATACGTGCCTTGCAACCCTTTACATCCTTTGGGTAAGGACACCGCAAGATTGAACCCAAAGCTAAGCACTTCTCCCATTGCAAGAACTACCAATCTAGTTGGCCAAACCAAACGGATAATTCGAAGAGAAGTGCAAAGATAACTTAATCATACATAACAGAATTCAGAGAAGAATCAAATATTTTACATAGATAAGCTGGATCATAAACCCACAATTCATTGGTCTCAACAAACACACCGCAAAAAGAAGATTACATCAAATAGATCTCCACAAGAGAGGGGGAGAACATTGTATTGAGATCCAAAAAGAGAGAAGGAGCCATCTAGCTACTAACTATAGACCCGAAGGTCTGAAGTAAACTACTCACACTTCATCGGAGGGGCTATGGTGTTGATGTAGAGGCCCTCCGTGGTGGATGCCCCCTCCGGTGGAGCTCCGGAACAGGCCCCAAGATGGGATCTCGTGGATACAGAAGGTTGCGGCGGTGGAATTAGGTTTTTGGCTCCTGTTCTGATCGTTTGGGGATACGTAGGTATGTATAGGAGGAAGGAGTACGTCGGTGGAGCGTCAGGGGGCCCACAAGGTAGGGTGGCGCGCCTAGGGGGGGCGCCCTCCACCCTCGTGACCGCCTCTGGCACTGCTTGGAGTAGGGTCCAAGTCTCCTGGATCACGTTCGGTGAGAAAATCACGTTCCCGAAGGTTTCATTCCGTTTGGACTCCGTTTGATATTCTGTTTCTTCGAAACACTGAAATAGGCAAAAAACAGCAATTCTGGGCTGGGCCTCCGGTTAATAGGTTAGTCCCAAAAATAATATAAAAGTGGAAAATAAATCCCAATATTGTCCAAAACAGTAGATAAAGTAGCATGGAGCAATCAAATATTATAGATATGTTGGAGACGTATCACCCCTCCCGATCAACAGGACCCCCGTTTCGACCGTAGGAGGTCCGTTTCCTCCGTTTTGCGGTACGCCAGACCCCTCCCGATGAACAGGATCCCGTTTCGAACGTGGCCGGTCGAACACAAGGCCGTTTCCTCTGTTCTGCGGTATGCCAGGCCTCGTTTCCATCGCCTGTTCCATCCAAGCCCTCCCGATGAACACGACCACGCATTCCGTTTCGACCCAGCCGGTTGGCTCCCACGCGTTCCGTTGCCTCCCGATGAACACGACGCATTCTGTTGCCTCCCGATGAACACGACGCATTCCGTTGCCTCCCCATGAACACGACGCATTCCGTTGCCTCCCCATGAACACGACGACGCTGTTTCTCTGTTCCAACCCAGCCATGTACACGAGCCCTGGCCGCACGATGCGCGAGTAGGCGTTCGAGACCCGCCAGATGTACACATACGTGGCCGTATTTTCTTTCTTGCACCCTGGCCGTTGTACGTACGTGTACATGCTACGTGCGCGCCTCTACTATGACACGTGCGCGCCTCTGCATCCACCATTATATATGTACTTACACGTTCGCGACCAGAATGACAACGCTACGTACGCTTCGACCAGGTGGGTCCCGACTGTCAGGGGGGCGAATCATTTTTTTCCCGGACGCGCTTCCTTGCGTGCGAAGATGTAGCTGGTGGGTCCCAGCAGTCAGGGGCAAATGTTTTTTTCGCGAAAAACGGTGGCCCGTCCGGTGGGTCCCCGCTGTCAGGTGGAGGAATAATTTTTTGCACATAATAAGGAGGCACTTCCTTGCTGCGGCCGTGGACCCGGTGTCGGCCTCTCCACGTCTGATCCACGTCCGATGGAAGCCGTTCCTTGACCACGTTGACCACGCCGCGCCGAGAGCACCAGGGTGATGGACGCACGACGAGGCCTAGGAAGGGACGACGCGAGCCGGGAAGACGTGATGGTGGATGCCCACGCAGAGAGGAGTATGAGGGTTCATCGGTTCGCTGCGGTGTGAGGCTGCCGCCACCGCAGAATAACAAGGGTGTGGGTGAGTAGAGGATGGCCCGCCAACGGTGGGAGTAGTAGGGGCGGTGAGGCCTCCGCCGATCGCAGCCGCCACGGGAGGCAGGAGCACGAGGCACGCACCGCGCTGGTTTGGGTAATTTGGAGCAAGAAGACCAGAGGTTGAAGAAGCACTACGGCCGTTGGATGGACATCGACGGTCATGGAGCTAGAATTGTGCATATTGACTAAGTTGAAAAAGCCCTCCGTCCCCGTCAACTTAGTAGGCCCACAAGTCAGCCTGCCACTATACTGGGTCCCAGCTAACAGGGGGAGTATTCATTTTTTTGTGCGTAATAAGGAGGCACTTCCTTGCGTGCGAAGATATAGCTGGTGGGTCCGAGCTGTCAGCGGCAGTTATGTTTTTTTCGTGAAATACAGAGGCCCTTTCGGTGGGTCCCTGATGTCAGGTGGAGGAATCATTATTTTGCGCGTAATAAGGAGGCATTTCCTTGCGTGCGGCCGTGGACCCAGCTGTCGGCCTCTCCACGTAAAGTCCACTTCAGATGCATGTCGGTCGTTGACCACATTGACCGAGCCGCGCCGAGAGCACCGAGGCGATGGACGACGGCGAGGCCTAGGAAGGAACGACATGGAGGCGGGAAGACTCGGCGCTTGTTTCCCACGCGAGGGGAGTACGTTGCACGAGGGTTTATCGTTAAATCCGCCATTGCCGGAGAATAACAAGAGGTGTGGGTGAGTAGAGGATGGCTAGGCCAGCGATGGGAGTACGGTGGGGCGGCGAGGCTGCAAGGCAGCAGAGCCGCCATGGGAGGAGGGAGCAGCAGTCCCCGGCGCTGCTTGAGCGGCTGGAGCAGAAGAGCAGAGATTAAAGAAGACGACGGCCGTTGGATGGCCATCCACGATCCAACGCTAAAGGCCAACCTTTTTAGGAAAGCCTCAAATCTGTGGAAAATAGCATACAACCCATCTGCCATTATTTCTAATAATTTACAGCCCATTTGCTAATTATTAAGGTTTTTTTTGGAGCCCATATTATTTTTGTTAGCATTACAACCCATATTGTGGCCACGGTTAAAAAATTATACGAAATTTTGCATATTTCGGTGCGGTCCGAACTGTTTTTAATCCCGAAATTTCAACTCACATTCAAACTGATTTAAAAAATAAATGTATATCAATATAAAACCCAACAAATTCTCCACGCATAAAAATTAATGAAATTTCAAATCTCGAAATGAAAAAAAGATATTTGAAACTAATTGCTGGTTTGATGTGTTTTAAAAATGTACAACCCATTTCTCATTACTAATGGGCCATTTTCTCGGCCAGCCAAATGAAAGCTCTCCTCGTCTTGAAAGATTTGCAGCCCAACAGGCCTGACAAAGCAACTTACTTGGCAAATCACAAAAAACTGGGCTGAGGCCGTGGACCCAGCTGTCAGCCTCTCCACGTACAATACTCTTCTGATGGAATGTCGTTGACCACGTTGACCACGCCACGCCGAGAGCACCAAGGCGGTGGACGACGGCGAGGCCTAGGAAGGGGAAGACGCGGAGCCGGGGAAGACGCGAAAGTGGATGCCCACGCGGAGAGGAGTACGAGGGTTCGCTGGTTCGGCTGTGGTGTGAGGCTGCCGTCGCCGCAGAGGCACAGCTAGCGGTGGGAGTAGTAGGGGTGATGAGGCTCATCGGCAGACAGCCGCCACCGGAGGCAGGAGCAGCGGTCTCCCGGCGCTTGTTTGGGCGGCTGGTGCAAGAAGAGCAGCGATTGAAGAAGCAGCAGGACCGTTTGATTCAAATCCAACAGTTCTCGCTGCTAGAATCGTTGTTGACTAAGTTGACAAGCCTGCAGACGCTGCGCCAACTTAGTAGGCCCATCGTCAGCCTCCCAACCGGTGCGCCCCGGATGTCGATGGGAGGAATCAATTTTTTTCGCGTAATAAGGAGGCAGTTGATTGCGTGTGGCCAGGCTAGCGGAGGGAGTAGGGTGGGCCGGGGAAGCCTGCACGGCATCACAGCGGGCCATAAGAGGAGGGAGCAGGCAGTCCCGCCGGCGCTAGTTTAGACGGATGGAGCAGGAAGATCAGAGATTGAAGAAGCACGTCGGCCGTTGGATGGACATCCAACACTAACTGCTACTAGAATCGTGTGTTCTCTGACAAAGCCTTGTGTAAACAAGTCAGCCTCGACATCTGTGGCGTGTACAACCTATTTGCTATTATTTTTATAATTTTTACTCATTTTCTAATTCATATGAAATTTATTGCAGCCCTTTTTCATTTTTAGAATTGCTGGCCATTTTCTCGTCAAGATACAGGTAAAAATTAACTAAATATGTGGGAAATTTTGAAAATTCGCAAATTTTTCTTTGAGGAACTAAATATTCTTAATCCAAAATTAATAGCCATACTAAAACAAATTTAAAAATAAGTTAGTACTATGTCATGTTAAATCCAATGAAATACGTATAAGATATCAGTGAAGAAAAAAAACAAAAAAAGAAACTTATATCCCATTTGCTATAATTTTTTTAGAATTTTCAACCCCTTTTGATATTACTTTTAACAGACATTGACAATACTCTTAAGTCAGGCCGGAATGCATCCCTCCTCGTCTTGAAAGATTTGCAGCCCAATAATTCGGAGAAAACAAATAGGCCTAGCTTGGGTATTCTTCAAAAAGAAATACTGGGCTACCTATTTTCCCAAAGAACTCATGCATGAGCATTTAGCTTTATTTATTTATTTATTTACTTATTTATGTTTAGGGGACCATGAGCATGTACCTGGGCCGGATTCATGTGAGAGCCTCCCTTCCAGTTAATTATAGGCTTCTCTATTGGGCCTTCATCAGTGGGCTGCATGTTATCAACAAGTGGAAAATGTGTTCCGAGTTTCAAAAAAAATAAAATGTGTTCCATACGAAAAATAGTATGCGCTACATACGGTACGGGGCACTAAAGGATCAAACCATGCAACGACTTCCAAAACATTGTGTTTGTCGTTCTAACAACACATTTATTCAACCAACAGACGAAATATACTACTGATTGTACATTGAAAACAACAGCAGCAACCAGGGTTGGGGGTGCAACAGAAGTAGTAAGCAGGCCAGAAGAGTGAAGACGCAGCTCTCTCTTCCAAACCAAACATCAGCCATCATTACAAAAGGGCTACCAAAAAAGAACAAGTGTATGCATCAAACTAAATAAAGATCCTACTACACCAAGTGTATGCATCTAACTAACTGGCTCAGATAGACGTTACTATTTATTAAGCCGTGGAGATTGGCTGACGGCTTGAACCAGATAGGTGCTCGACGGGGAAACTCCAGCCAAGAGGTCGAAGTCCGATACTTGCGACCCTCTCTCCTACTTTGGGCTGCAGAGCGTGGCGACACATATCGTGGTATGGTGCATGCAGAGACGCATGGTACGCTGTGTACACAGTTTTGCTCGATGAACGAAACGCGCTGCCATCATGATCCTTGCCATCGGTTATCTCCTCGTTAATCGGATAATTCAGTCCGACAAACAGAGAGCGTGTACCAAGGTTACTTACCAGCCTCCAAAAAATCACGAAGGCCCAGAGAAGCTGGGATCCTGCTCAAAGACCTTGCAAAGGATCGTGATTGTATTCCGCGAAACAACACGTCCGCATGCGCTAACGATCATCAATCTTTCGCCGTCGTCGATCGAGCCAGAACCACTTGCAACTGCCATGCCGCTTTTCTTTGAAAGGTTACGGGATTAGGAAGGGTAGGGACACCAGCGGCCTACAACATCATATCAAGTTGGAGTCCAATAAAAAGGGCTCTTGATTTAGTCAATCTTAAGAACAACATGTTATGAGCATGAATATTTTTTCAGCAAATGTTGACAGTAATATAAGCAAGCCATCATGATATCATAGGAAAGTAACATACTGCTGTAACAGCCGTTTGTAGCGATGACTGGAGTAGGCCAGCAATACGTCCAGCCATAGAAGGAGTCGACAACGTAAATGAAGCCCTTGTGTTCAATGGCATCAGAGAACCATGGAGGATGTATGGTCCTGCGATGGACGTGCAGATTTATCCACTTACCGTAGTGACCTGTCAGATAGGCGAGACCGCGGTTGAAGAACGCAATTAGCCTGAAGTCCTTATAATTCGCAGATCTTGTGGGCACTTGGCAGATTACAACCTTGAGCTATCATGTTGGCTACTGTAAGATTCCGAGTATTCTGGGCCGCGGTGCCAAAGCAGTGCAGTGTTAATCGAAGGAAGGGGGATCAATCACCGGGTGTAGACCTCCACGAGCATCCAGCTGCCACGATCGTCGACGAGCACCATCCAAGACGTGTTCATGCCGACCCAGTACATACCATTAATGTAGTTGAGGCTGACGAGGATCGGATCGCAGTCAAGGGGGTTGATGCTCGCCACCCTACGATCGTTATGTTGCGTGACACGCCATTTCTGAAGATCAGGCGGCATCAGCAAGCAAGGAGCTGGCTTAAAAAGCTCCGACCTGAGGGCTTTGAGTAAACGGTACAGCCCCGACGAGCACGCGGCGAGCGGCATGGTACTGAGATTGTCCACACACGAAACAATGAGCTTGATTACCTATGTGGGGAGTGAATTCTAGCCACTCTTTCGGCGGACGCTGCTCGGTTCTGCCATTGTTAGTGCTTGGGTTTCGGATGAGGGGGGGGGAGGCGCCTTAGCGGGGATGGAAGATTGGACGAGATTATGTGCGGACAAAGATGGAGAAGCGAATATGTGTTGTGGGAAGTGGACAAGTGATGATGACGACAACACGCCGCTTGACTTACGAGACACATACCAGCATCGTAGGGTCATGTCGATGCCAGACAACTTGCTTGAGTGATCACAGTACTGGTACTCCCTATAGTGCTATGCCCTAACTTGCTTGAGTAGAGTAGTAGAGTAGGACTCTGCTCTACTACTAGCACCGGAGGAGTAGTATATTCTAATCTAAAATAGTTACAAACTTCAATGCCCGAGCGTGGAACGACTACGAACCGTGCTCAAAGACCGTGTCTACGTGGTGTTTGGACATGGGCGACAACCTCAACGCCAACGGTGCTGCTCCCGTTGCACCGTATGTGTTTCTGTCCTTCCTGTTCGAAATGGTGGTATAATTCATGTTTCTACTCTGTATCCTACTACTATGCTAGTCCACATGATTAGTTTCATCTTTGTTATAGCCGTCATGATTTATTTTGTGCTTATTCGGATTAAATCTCGTAGTAACTTGCTCATATATTCAACTGGTGCAACGTCCCCTACAGCCACTCCCGTTTCATGGACGGCCTGGAAGATGTTGGAATTTTGCTAGTAGGCATTTATAAGGTGAGCTCTTCTACCACTTGTATGAGCATGAGAGAGGAGACCTACACGCGCGCTCCTCCTCCTCGCTCGCCTCGACACGCCACGCCTCGTCACGGCGCGTCGCGGGTTGTGGGATTGAGCCGAGCCGAGGACAGAGCTATACTCCCACGACCTACCCGGCCCGCACTATATAGTTTCTCACCACCGTTCCAGATCATTGCGCCGCCAAGCAAGTCTTCTCCATCCCTCCTTTCGGTGTGCACTGGGAGAAGGGACAACAGGCCTTCGAAACCTCGCCTCTCGTGATCCTGTACGGGAGAGGGGCGATCAGGTTTTGGGGCGCTTTTCATGCGATCGGCTGGCAGCGACGACTTCGCGAACGACGACTTCTTCCCCGACCTCGGCAACCTCATCCTCGACGACATGGGTGACAACGCCAACGCCGGCGGTGCTACTCCCGCTGCATCATATGTGATTCTATCCTTCCTGTTCGAGATCGTGGTAGAATTCATGTTTCTAGTATGTGATCTGTTCATCTGCTATGCTAGTTCGCATGATTAGTTTAATCTCTATCAATGATGTCATGATCTATTTCCTATTTATTCGGATTAAATATCATAGTAATTTGCTCATATTTCCAACAATCCAAAAACCTGATAATAGGCCCTTCGTCCCATCGCTATGAGTGCCCGATGCCGTTTGTGGCTCGCCGGCGGACATGGTGCATCACCACGGATCGCGCAGCGGTCACTGCTGGCCCTTGGCGGAGAACATCAAGCACGAGACATTCTACCCGCTCACCATGCCGGAGTCATTTGGAGGATCACCGCCGCTGCTAGTCTCGGAGGAGGACGACAACGCCTTCCTCTTGATCGTGGGCACCGGCGAGGCTCGCGAGGCCGCCGCCCGCCTCTCGTAATGTGCGTCGAGGCGGCGTGGCGACGCCGACATCGACACGAGGCCGATGTACGGGTGCGTGGTTAGTGTTACTACCCCTCCCGGTCGCGTGGGCGGCGACACCGGCCTCATCGAATGGACTTGGACTCTGGGGAGCTGGGACTATCCTGCCAATGTGGACTTGGAAAACCCATGGCATCCTTTACCCGCCGACGCGGTGCACGGGGACTCCAAGGAGGTTCAGCTAGACATACGCATTATCAAGTTAAATGTTGATCATTAGTCTTCGCTCAATGTAATCCGCTGTCTAAGCATTCCATGTAGGATCTTGCTCTATTGGAGTATCGCGCATGAATAAAAGTGTATCCATTTATGGTTTAGTCTAGAATCTTCCATGTATGAATTTTTACTACAGTACTGGTGAAAGACTTGCGATGAACCATTTCTTACATCTCCTCTGCCCGCTTGCAAGTCATCCTGATTTAATCCCTCTGTCTAGGTGTATAAGGGCATGGTTAATATTACTTAATAGTATAGCCAACTGTTGACTATAAAAAAGTGCCATGTCATCTGTAGCCAACATGTATAACAATCGATACTCAAAAGCTAATTCTTAAAGATCATTTCTTGCAAAGCACAATAAGTGTTATTTCTTCACAAGTTTTGGATGCAGGTTGAATAGTTGAACGCTTTTGTTTGCAAAAGATACCTTTTTATCTATTTCACCCGGATGTTTGTGAGCTGTAGAGATGAAATGATATGCGAAGAAACCTATCGATACCCGTTACACATGAGATGACCCCCACATCCTTTGTCAAAATAAACAACTCTCCGATCAATGCATTTCACTCTTCGGTGCAACGCACGGGCACCTTACTACTATAGATTAGTACGACCAAAAATTGAACTAACATTATATATAGTACGATAAATGCTGATGCATGTCACCTAAAATTATATCATTCAAAACTATGTTCAAATATGAATCCAACAATATAGTTTTTGTTGACATGCACTAACATTTTGTCAGTTAAATCTCCACTCAAATTCAATGGGGGACTAATAAACCACGACCGATGTAGTACAAGTGTAGAGGGCGGCGCTGCACGGGAGTCTCACCTCTCACCCCGCTCGTGGCGCGGCAGTAAAGCCGTCATATCACAAGACCCAACCACTCCTAGTAATAAGTACACTGTAGCCAGCCTACAAGTCATGTACACTGTACTGACAGTGGAACCCACAGAGTACTTAGAATACAAGATTAAGGATGCAATTAACTTTTTATAGAGGGAGAATCATACACGTATTTAACTCAAATGGATTGGACGTGACTCTATTATTCTCCAATGGCAACCGACAAATTTCCTCCCGTGGGCCGGAGTAGGTTTCTCAGTTTGCATGCGGGTTTAACGGAGGGGTTTGATGGAGGCAAGGAGGCGTGTTCAGCCGGGCGTGTAGTGGACGACGCAGTACTATTCGATTTGACAACTACAACCAGTATATTATAAAAAACAAAGAAGAGTAGTAGAGATAGAGATAAGAATATAGACTAGGGAGGAGCACCATCTACTGCTTCATGGGCTACTCTTGCGCTCCATTCGGCGGACATAACGCCCCTACAGCCACTCCCTCCTGCGCTCCATTCGGCGGGCGCTGTTGAAATTTGGGGAGCGCACTCTCGCGACTGCTAGCAACGACGACTTCATCGACGATGACTTCTTCCCCGACCTCGGCAACCTCTTCCTCAGCGACATGGGCGACAACCTCAACGACAATGGTGCTGCTACCGTTGCACCGTATGTGTTTCTGTCCTTCCTGTTTGAAATCGTGGTAGAATTCATGTTTCTAGTCTGTGTCCTAGATTCGATCTGTTCATTTACTATGCTAGTCCGCATGATTAGTTTAATCTCTGTTATAGCCGTCATGATTTACTTTGTAGTAAATCTCGTAGTAACTTGCTCATATATTCAACTGGCGGAATGTCCCCTACAACCACTCCCGTTTCATGGACGGCCTGGTCGATGCCTCCAAGGAGCCCTTCGTCTACTGCTATGAGTACTCGGTGCCTTTTTGGGGCTCGCCGGCGGACATCGTGCATCACCTGACGCAGGCGTGCGGCAATCACTACTGGCCCTTGGCGAAGAACATCAAGTACGAGACGTGCTACCCGCTCACCGTGCCGGAGTCATTTGGAGGATCGGTCGCTGCTAGTCTCGGAGGAGGACGACAGCATCTTCCTCTTAATCGTGGCCACCGGCGAGGCCCGTGCAGGCCGCCGCCACATCTCTGTAGTGTGCGTCAGGGGCGACGCCGCTGACGCTGACACTGACACGAGGCCTATGTACGCGTGCTGCTCACTATTACTACCCCTCGGAGGTACGTGGGCGGCGACACTGGCTACGCCAAGCATACTTGGACTCTGCCGAGCTGGGACCTTCCCGCCGACATCGACATGGAAAACCCATGGTGTTATTTGAACTCCAACAATGTGCACGGGGAGTCCAAGGAGGTTCACCTGGACATCTGCATTTTCAAGTTAAATGTTGATCATTAGTCTTCGCTCAATGTAATCCGCTGTCTAAGCATGTGGAGACTTCCATGCATGATCTTGCTCTATTGGAGTATCGCGATGAATAAAAGTGTATCCATTTATGGTTTAGTCTAGAATCTTCCATGTATGAATTTTACTACAAGATCTTGGTGAAAGACTTATGATGAACCATTTCTTACATATCCTCCGCCTCCCAAGTCATCCTGATTTAATCCCTCCGTCTAGGTGTATAAGGGCATGGTTAATACTTAAATAGTATAGCCAACTGTTGGCTATAAAAAAGTGCCATGTCATCTGTAGCCAACATGTAAAACAACGGATACTCAAAAACTAATTCTTGAAGATAATTTCCTGCAAAGCACAATAAGAGTTATTTCGTCACAAGTTTTGGATGCAGGTTGAACAGTTGAACGCTTTTGTTTGCAAAAGATACTTTTTTATCTATTTCACCAGGATGTTTGTGAGCTCTAGAGATGAAATAATATCCGAACAAACCTATCGATACTCGTTACACATGAGATGACCCCCACATCCTTTGTCAAAATAAACAACTTCCCGATCAATGCATTTCACTCTTCTGTGCAATGCACGAGCACCTTACTATAGATCAGTACGACCAAAAATTGAACTAACATTATATATAGTATGATAAATGATGATGCATGTCACCTAAAATTATATCATTGAAAACTATGTTCAAATACGAGTCCAACGATATTGTTTTTGTTGACATGCACTAAATTTTGTCAGTTAAATCTTCAGTCAAATTCAATGGGGGATAAACCACGACCGATGTACTCCCTCCTTCCATCTATACAAGGCCTAACCCCAAATTTTATTTTTCCATCTATACAAGGCCAAATGAACTAACCGAGGCATCTCCATCTTAATTTTCTCTTGCAAGTCGTGCGTGGTCCCTTCATCGTGAAAATGCTCTGGTCGTCGCATTGATTTGCATGCATGGATAGCACCACCATATTTTCAAAGGAGGAGCTAGCTCTATATTCCAGCCAATGCATGCATGATTTGAGGAATTATGGTTGGGCATGCATGTAGAAAAGGGAGGAGAGTAATTTGCATGCGAGGGATTAAAGGAAGGGAGGCCAGCGGCTAGGCATTCAAAGGAGGCTGCATGCACGATTACACGGGATCTAGATACTAGTCCCAAAATCAGTTCCTCTTTTTGCGGACATGCCCTCGTACGAGAGATTGACAAGTTAGGCCCTGTAAAAATGGATGGAGGGAGTAGTAGTACTAGTGTAGAGGGCGGCGCTGCACGGGAGTCTCACCTCTCACCCCGCTCGTGGCGCGGCAGTAAAGCCATCATATCACAAAACCAACCACTCCCAGTAATAAGTGGCCTGGTAAAACAAACGGACAAGCAACCATCACATCCCTCCGTATTTTTTTGCATTTCATCTCTCTGCATTTACTTTCTCCGGTTCATCTCGCACACTCGATCCCTAGCTACTACTCCTAGGGCCAGTTCTTTTGGCGGCTTCCCACTTTTCCCACAAGACTAGTCACGGTGGAGAGTAACAATAAGGCGATCACTCATTTATTTGGGCTTCTAAACTACTATTCCGTCCTGGTTTATTCCTCACCATTGTAATTTGTGCTAAATTTTGACCAAAATTTAACGGTTTATTCCTCACCATTGTAATCCCTCCGCCTAGGTGTGTAAGTCATCTTACTGAAAACCAAATAATCCCAAAACACTTAGGCGCGGTGCATTAACTTCTACCTCGTTTCTTGTTTCTTGACATATCAACCAATAAGAGATAAAGAATGTGCATGCTTTTAATGACTTGAGATATCAAACACGACATGCAAGTGGTTAGTTCATTGCATGCAATACTATTAATTAGCAAATAAACATTAACGCTTTCGTTTTCTCCTCCTCCTTGGTCACGGTGCACAACCTAAGATGACTTACTCACCGGACGGATGGAGTAGTGCATGTGACATGCACTAACATTTCATTAGTTAAATTTATGATCAAAATTTGACACAGATTACAATGGGGACCAATAAACCAGGACGGAGGTAGTAGTTATGGGATTACTAATCTAGAAGCCTAAAAGAACTGGCCCATGGTACTCCTACTAGTAGTAGTACTCAAGTTGGAATTCCAATTGCACGGCACAACTTGTTAGGCAAAAAATTCGATACATGGTGTAGGAAGCGGTTTGGGAATTTGCATGCCTTTGCAACCAGTGAGATACTCCGTACAAAGTACGACAGAGAAATAACCACAGAGAAGGAAGCTAAAAGTAAACAATCAAACAAGCATTTTTGCATTTGTTTTGCATTGAATCGTTTCACAAGCTTGACTAGTGCTGTTTTTCTACTTTTACAAAAACCACATCGTAATGTTAAAACGTGCATTTGCACGTACATAAGTAATAGTAGTACTCCCTCCGTCTAGGTGTATAAGTCTTCCCTCCTTCTTGGTCACGGTGCACAACCAAAGATGACTTATTGACCTGGACGGAGGGAGTAGCACAATCTGCAAGCATATATCGAGAGAGACGTGTAGTGCGATAGTATATAGTAAAGTTTGTGCTATATGCATGTACTTGCAAAATGCGTACGGATACACAAGGTTTCCAAACTTTCCCTTTTACATACTTAATTAAGGACGCTAAAAATTCCTGAACGTTCGGGATTTATCATTTGCGTCCCAAAGCTAATGAGATCGCCTTACGAAACAAAAATTATACTCCTCCTAAAAGCCACGGCGCTCGCAGGAGCGCTTGCAGTGCGCCACGAGTGCCCTGGTGCGCGGCCGTTTCCAAGTGCGCCGACACAACGCCTCTTCCTCAGCCTCGCAACTCGCGACGTGCTGATTGGCGGCTTGCCGGCGGGCGAGCGCGATCTCACCGGTGTGGTGATCCGGCGCCAACAGGTACTCCTCCTCGCTGGAAGCATGCACCCGGTCCACGTACCGCTAAGCGTAGATGAGGCGCTTGGGCCCGACCGCACTCGAGGCGCCGGCACGGCGTCCTCCGCCACCCTCACGGCCCTCGACGAGCATCCCGCCAAAGAGCCAATTGCTCGACTCTCGGACGCGACATAGGCCTCCCGTGCAGCTTGTTCCGCGGTGCGCTTCTCTTCCTCGACCTTCTTCTCCGCCTCTATTTTGGCGCGCTCTGCTGGAGGCAAAGCCTCCCACAAGGCGACATCCATTTCTTTCCAAAGCTCCTCAAGTCTGGGGGCTCGGCGGGCGGCGCGGCGTTCTCCTTGTAGCGGGGAGCCGACGCGTCCTCCGGCATGCGTGCTGACGAGATTGGGAATGCCAACGCGTCCACCTTGACGCGTCACGGCAAGGAGCGGAACACCGACGCGTCCTCCTCGACTAGTGGCGGTGAGGAACGGAACGGCGACGTGTCGCGTCGCGGCGAGGAGCGGAACGCCGACGCGTCCTCCTCGACTAGTGGCGGTGAGGAACGGAACAGTGACGCGTCACGTAGCGGCGAGGAGCGGAACACCGACGCATCCTCCTCGACTAGTGGCGGCTAGGAACGGAACGACGATGCATGACCGTCCGCGCGGTGCAGCGAGGGGCTCCTAGGGCTTGGGAGGGGCGATGCCATGGTGGTCGACGTGAGAGGGAGGGGGAGGAGATAGCGATGAACATGAACGTGAGGGGGAGGAGATAGCGATGTCGTGGGAGGCGCAGTATTTATAGCATGCAATGGCACACCCACGTAAGATATGGACTGAGTTGATCGACTTAATCTGCAGGTTCAGCGCCACCGACATGTGGGCGGACCCTGTTGGGCCCATATGTCAGTGACCCAATGCACCTGCAGTTAAGTAACAGCTACGTGGGCATATTTGTTGGAGTAGATTATGGGGGAGCGAAGGGGTGGAAATATTGCTGGTCATAACGGATTGGACGAGCGTGGGGGGAGGTGAGTCATGCATGCAGATTTTTTCACATGGGGTGGAGTGGTGGGACCGCTGGAGGGAGAAGGAGAGTTTGGCAGGCATATTGTTTCCACACATGGAGAGGAAAAGATTTGGAGACGAACGGGCTTCCTGCAGGTATGGGGAACGGTGCATAATAAGTCCTCTTGCATGCCGGGCTAGGTATAGTCTCAAGTCATTAAAAACATACACGCCCCACACATGTTCATAACTTCATATTTCAAGGTGCACTAAATTATTGCATGCGATGATTATGGCTGGCCATAATGGTGGTATCTTAGCTGGTATCATGCACACGGGAATAGCAAACATGCTGATGTGGCAAAGAATTAAAGAAGAGAGGGGGTTAGAGTAACTAGTGTTCATGCATGCATTGGTAAACACATTTTTTTTGTGAAGAACGACAACACTAGTTGAGTACTTTTGGGGACTTCAAAAACTATTCCACCGCCTCTACTATGTTGCTAAGAGTAGGTGAAAATTTTGAATCGAGCCCTTTAAACTAGAAGGGAGGTAGTGGTACTCTAATAGCTAACCTTGTTGTGATGACAAGATAGGACATGGCACGCACCTGGACGGAGGAAATAGTCTGCATTGTGCATTTAAGTTTTGTCTGAGGTCAATGTACCTCTACTTTCACCAGACTTATAGAAAAATGTGTCAACATTCACAATGTCAAATCAATATTTTTACACTCATTATAAAACATAGTTCTTATACTCATTATAATCAGTATTGTAGATATTGATATTTTTAGTATAAATTTGGTCGTGGGATTTCATTGATGCTTGTCAAAGCATGGAGGAAGCGGAGCTTAGGGCTTGTATTGCCGGTCTCTACATAGGTATTTCTCTTCATAATCCTGTAATTTTAGAGACTGATTGCGCTTTTGTGGTAGCGTCTCTTGCATCGGGGGACTATGACAAGTCTGCTATGCGTGACCTGAAGATGAAAGCGTTGAGCATCTCGAAGTTGATCAACAATCTTCAATTGTCAAAGATTAGCCGTTCGACCAATAAGGTGGCACACTTAATCTCTAAGTATAGCTTTGACAATAGATTAGATGGTATTCTTGTAAATAACGTACCGCCGTGTGTGGTGAATATTGTATCGAATGAGTGTACTGGTGTGGCTGGTTAATTAATATAAGGTGGTGTTCAAAAAAAAGTATAAATTTGGTCAAACAATTTGCAAACGGTTGACGGGAGTAAAAAGGACCAGAGGGAGTATCATGCATGCGGAGTTGGCAAAAAAATTGCTTGTCTAAAAAAAGGCAATTTTTTTTGCTCATTTATAGCCGGTCGAAGTCTCAAAGGGCGCGACCGCGCGAGGGAGGCGAAGGTCATGGGAGGCGCGACGTTTGACGGAATTAAGTGAAGTTACATCCACGCGCCGGCATGGCGTGCAAACAGGCAGAAGCTATACTGTCAGGCCTACGATATGAGTCTAGTAGACATGACATCTAGTGGGTCCCGCATACTTCTCGAGAACTCTTTGGGGGCTTGCAGCCGTTTATCCACCGGGCAAGCCAGCAACCCCACGCCGTTCGCACGCCCTACTCGTCCCCGTCTTCTACTAGTAGTACAGTACCTTACAACAGTTTGATCCCAGTCGTCCTGTCCTTTGACATTACGGCAGTTCCACTAATCCTAACCCTCCTCCCAAATCCACGGCGTCCCAAATCTCCATGATCGGCGGTGAGTACAATGTTAGAACCATCACCGGCGATGAGTTCGACGTCATCTACACCCGTTCTTCCACAACGGTGAAAGAATGCCTTGCTCGCTTCAAACGCATGTTCGAAAACTCAAATGATGAGTGGGTCGCTGGGCTAGATGTTGAGTACACCACAGTCCTGGGAAGCGAGAAGAAACTAAAGGAGGCAGAGAAGAAGAAGCCCGCCGTGATCCAGGTTTGCGTGCATGACTTATGCTTGGTCTACCACATATGCCATGCCGATGTTGAGTGCGAGGAATTTAAGAAGTTCCTCAAGGGCGGCTGAGTCAAATTCATCAGAGACTTTAGGAACGACAAGGAAATCTGGTCGGATAGGCCTCGTTGTAGGCCAGCCCTTCGATCTCCAGAAGGCAAGCCTGGTGTCCTCCTCTCAGCCTTCAATGTTGACCCTGGAAGCAGCCATGATTGATCGTTCGTACGCTAAACTGAAGAAACGTCACCACGAGTTTCATCATGCATGGGAGTCGAAGACATTAGATGAAGATCACATCTTGTACGCAGCAATGGATGCCTACCTTTGTTTAAATGTCTACAAGGGTTGGATGAAGAAGCAGAGCCCAGTGTCCGGTTCAAGCAAAGAAGCGTGGGCGAAGAGTAAGAGGAAGAGGGACGAGGACGAAGTCGAGGACATGGACTCGGACTCCGAGTAGGTGGCAGTGTCGTTGCTCATGCTGGTTCTACTGCAGTGTCAAGCGGACTAGTTGCTTAGTTTATTTTCAAGGGTGTGTTGTGCTGAGGCCCCAGCAGAACTATGTTTATGTTCTTTCTCGTTATTTGAACTCTTTAGTACGTACAATAGTACTAGTACTATGTCTTACTACTGTTTTCTTGCAGTTGGTACTACTGCTCATATCTTCGTGTTCCTATTGTACTTAATACGTTCATACTAGTAGTACAATTTGGATCAGTCGATTTGTGAAAGAAGTTCGATGGAGCGAAGGAAGAAGACGACAGAAGAGGTGGAAGAAGCCCTTCTAGCCATCCATGTTGCATCAAACGGCTCACATGAGTCGACTGACCCAAATTGATCCTTCAGATTGCAGGATCCACGTGGCATTCAAGGTCTCGAAGGTAGATTCCGCGTCCGCACACGGTTTGCGGGCTCGACGCGCGCGCGACCAGCTTCCGCCGCGACAGCCACCATGCGCGCTTCCTCTGCGTGGGCGGAGACGACAATGACACGCTAGTTCCTCCTCGCCGGCGTGCTGGAGCACGCGCTCGTCCTCCTCTTCATACGCTGCGTGCATAGACACGGCTTGTAACATCCCAAATTTCCTATTTGGAATGTTTTAAAATTATAGTTAAGCATCCTATGCATCCTGTTTGAATTTGAATGCCATTTGGAGTTTCAGAGAAATTTGAGTTTTGAATTTGAATTCAAACTTTGGCAAGTGGGAAACATTTCAAAAACTAAGCCTGATAAATACCCGATCAAAAGTATGAGAGGAGCAAACATGACACTCCAAAAATATCAGAGGAAAACATTGCCAAAAGATTTGGATTCAAATTTGAATTTTATTTGAATTTGAAAAAATGGATTTTATAAAGTTTGGATTTTGCCTTTGGAAAAATGTTCAAATGAAAGGAATATTCCCGATCATTTTGGTATATATATACCCTATATAAAATATTTATATATATTAAGTTATACTCTGTTTTGTTTTTTTAAAATAAATTTAAAAAGGAAAAAAAACCCCAGCGCCAGCCAGCCCCCTGCCCAGCCAGCCAAGACCCCACCACCCGGCCCACTGAAGGCCCAGAGGCCAGCCCACCGAGCCGAGCAGCCCACTCACCTCCCCTTTTGACCAATCCTTTCCAGATCGGCCACCCTTCGCCTCGCCTCTCTCTCTCTCTCTCTCTCTCTCTCTCACGCCCTGACCCACCCCATCTTCTTTCCCCCGCCCCACGCCTCGCCGTCGCCGCCGCGGATCGCCGGATCCCGAAGGATCCGGGATCACGATCCGATGCCGATCGCCCCCCCGAAGCCAGCCGAGGCCCTGGCTATAAAAGCCGTTGCCTCCGCACCCCATTCCCCCCCTAGCCTCGCCGGACCTCCTCCCTCTCTCTCCCGAGCACGCCGGAGTCCGAGTTCCCCGTCGCCGCCATTATCGCCGCCGACGCCACCCTAGTCTCCCCCGAACCCCAACTACTCCACAGACCCTCCCGAGCTCCCCAAGATCCTCCCGGCCACTTCCCCGACCTCGCCGACGCCCGGAGCCCTCGCCGCACTCTCGCCGCCGCCGCCGCCGTCGCCGAACTCCGGTAGGTCGCCGGAATCCCCCTCCCCCGTCCGATCCCAAATAGACGGCCCAGATTAGAACCCCCGAAGGGGTATCTTTTTAAAATAAAACCGCCCAAACCGGCCCGGTTCTTTCCGGTTTAGTATTAGTTAGGTTTTTTATTTTAGCCCGGTTCGTTTTAGTTTAAACCTAGGCCCTGTTAGGTTATTTGACGCCTAGTGCACAGTTTAGGCCCATTAGGCCTTTTTCTTTTAATTTTAATTTTTCTGTTTTAGCAGAATAGTTTCTGTTTTGAAAAATTCATATCTTTTATTCTGTTTAATATTTTTGAGTGATTATTTTTTTGTTGGTTTGCAAATTTTATGTAGTTTCTGTAGAATACATATTTAGCTATGTTAAAATTAATTAAATTTGCTTTATTTTAGTTTTAGACAGAATAGTAAATCTGCTATAACTTGAGTTAGAAAAATTATTTTTATATGATTCTTTTTGTCCCAACTTTATTTTAACATTGCCAAACCATAAAAATTAATTTGGGTATTTTAGGATTAATAAATAATTAGTTTTAAGCAGAATCCTATTAATCCTAATTAATTAACTAGCTCCTGTTTTCCTAATATTTTAATTAGTAAATAAATTTATTTTTAACTTGTGATTGATTATTCTAGGTTAGTTTCTGTCACTCTAATAGATGAACTTTTATTTATAATTAATAAAAGTTTTATTTGTATTTTTCTTAATAGAATTGGATTAGGCCTAATAGGAGTTTTATAATATCTTTTTAATTAATTCTTTTTGCTCCTAATTGCTTAGTGAATCCTTTTCTGTTAAGTTAACCTAAAACCATGATTAGGTTATGTTAGAAAATTTTTGTTATATAAAAACTATTCTAGCTATTGTTTGAAGTAGGAAAAACTTTGAGTGGTTTTCTTTGAGTTTTTCCCTTTGGATTTTGCTTGTTGGTTTTGGTGTGTTACTTTGTTATGCTATTTTGTTATGAGATCCCATTGCTATATGCTTATTGTGATTTGTTTGTCTCGGTAGAGTTTCCAGAGTGCGAAGCTTGCTACTACGAATCTTTAGCTTACGAGGATCATCAGCAAGGCAAGTTCTGATCATGTTATTTCTATACCTATGTTTTTGTGCATTAGTAATTGTCACCAACCCACCATGCATGCAGTAGTGAAATTTTGAAGTTATTAAACTTGAGTAGTATCATGTGGTAGGATGAACCAATCCCTTGTTACCATGACCCCGGATTTAAGTAGTTACTTCGCTATGCTCGAGACGGTTTTGGGTTGAGTGAAATTCATAAGCAAGATATGAGAGTTAATGATGATGACAACCCCATGAACTACAATGATCAAGATGGACTTCGAAAATCACTCTTTGGGTGGAGGACGGTTGACGGGCACCTGGAGCACCCAGTGGTTGGCCGGGATGCATGGAGAAGTGCCATGACATCTTGCGGAAAGCTTCACCCAGCCACGAAGAGAAGGATGGATGCCCCATGACCGAAGCTTACATGCAGCCGCAAGCCATTATGGGCTCTGGCTGGGTTGACCCTAGTAGTGACGCTGGCTGGACGGTACTACGAGATGTAGAAGAACGGTAGGATTGGATGGGTACCGCAGAGCGTAAGAACTCTTTGGAAGACCTGTTTATTCATCCCGCCTTCAAACACCATGAAGTGCTAAGACTTTAAAGGAGGGAATGATTCTTATGGGAAAGTCGCAACCCTCTGCAGAGTTAAAGATCTAATCGATTAGCCGTGTCCCCGGTTACGGACATTTGAGCCTCTGGAACTTGGAAGTATTCGGATATCTCAACACTAAAACTAATGAATTAATTTGAGGGGTTTATGACTTAATAATTTGGGAATGAGATATTGGTTGGCGGAACCATCTCAATAACTACCAACAATTGTAGTAATTTGCAAGCAAGTCCACTGTAGTAGGGAAAAATTTGCTTTTCGCAAAATGATGAAACTTAGAGCTCCACAGCCAAAATGCATATAGTGATAGTAAGTTTATTATTGTTATTTTTCATGACTTGCCGACTTATTCCAAAAGCTGACCTACATGGCTGCAACGCCTTATGTTGCGTAGGTATATTCCGATCAGAGTGAGGCTACGCCCGCGCTTGGCGATTGCCCTTTGAGTCGGATGGACTCGCTTTATCTTCGACGCTTCAGTGTTATTAGTTTATTTCTCATGAGTTGGCCTTGAGCGAATTTATTCCCTTGTAATAAAGACTCTATATGAGAATCGTTTAATGATATTCAGGTGTGATTGAACTTTGATTACTTTATCGATGTCTTGTGAGTACCAAAGATGATCTTGGGATGAATGCAGACCACGTAGATTTGACCGATTTTGGGTCAGGTCGCTCAGAGATGGTATCGAGCACACGCCGACCATAGGATCGTAACCCCTAGGATCGGAAAGCCATAGCAGAGACCATTTACTTTAAATCCTTTTCATTCCATAAATTCTCCCTGCTCAATTCTCGACTTCTCCTAATTTTCAACATTCTAGATGGTCGTCGAGTTCACCCCAGTTTCGCTACGAGTTTTGCCGGCCCGATGAGACGATGCCCTTCGAAGAAAGCTGGTCCAGATGGTGAAGCAGCTGAAGATCGCTCTACCCTCGATCATCGGGAAGCCAACCAATGCACTTCCGACGGACACCGCCACTGGATTGAGGTGCATATCCTGAGGAGAACCTTCGAGGACACACGGAGCCGATTGACTTTGAGTTCACCGAGTTCAACTGGATCATCGGAAGGGACGTGGCGATCTATCGAGCACTTGGACATCTCCGAGGAGTACAGGCCGAGCTCGATCACTCAGACTCGCCATGGTTTCTCGCAGGCAAGGAATGGAGATATCATCCGCACCGTGGAGGACGATTCCACTCTCTTACATCCAGGACTTGGAGTGTCTTCTCGGAAACAGGAGATTCAGACTCGCCAGAACTCAAGACACACGGAAGCTTTTGTTCCGTGGCTGAACTGGAGGAGAAGGCACGCGCAGACTTCCTTGGCCATGAGGAAGAAGTCGCGGACTTCATGGAGACAATCGACGACCAAGATGAAGCTTGCCGCGATAGAGGAAAGGATGGACTTGGGAGAGGACCTTTACCCGAGTGGAGATGAAGGACCCCTCGTGAGCAATGATCAGGATTTTGAAGGGAGTACCACTGAAGGAAGCCACAAGAGGAGGCGCCACTGATGAAGACTTTTTAGTCGACCACCATGTTATTTTTCCTTTTTCGTCGATCAGTTAGGCCGATATTTTCCTTCGATTAGTCATGAGCTTTTGTAATCGAGTTTGAACCATGTTTGAGTGGAATGAATAAATGATTGGTGTGTTATGATTGTGCATTCATATGGGTAGTGTTATTTCTCATAGACCATTGTTCTATTCTAATTTTCTCATCCACTCCAAAACACCAGATGCCTCCGAGACGTGACCTTTGGTTTCTGCCGAGCTCACCCAGCTGCTCCAAAGCAGCAGAATGCATCGATGCAGCTACTTATTCAGAATCGAACAACAACGCCAACAATCCGCCACCACCACCCCCGTGGACAACTTGACTCGATTTACGAGGCTGAATCCATGATGTTCTCTAGTAGCACCGAGCCGATTGTGGTGATGATTGGCTCCGCAAAGTCGGAAGAGAGCTAATCACCGTGGGATGCATCGATTTGAGAAGGTGCGCTTTGTCAGCGCACCAACTTGATGGACCTGCAGCTTCTTGGTGGGAGAACTACACCGCCACCTATCCCATTGGAGCCATCACATGGGATCAGCCCAAGAGCCTTCCGCACCGCTCATGTCTGTTGGAGCCATGAGTGCAAGAAGCGTGAGTTCCGCAACTTACGCGAGGGGAACCGCATTGTGGCACAAGACGTGGATGAATTCAGCAAGCTCGCTCGCTATGCCCCGGATGATGTGGCCACAGATGCCGCCAAGGGGAGAAGTTCCTTGAGGGACTCAATGATGAACCGAGCATGCAGCTTATTGTGGCTACCTTCAACAACTACCAGAGCTGGTAGACAAGGCCACCATTCTTGAAGGCAAGCAGCAGCAGATAGAAAGCCGCAAGAGGAAGTACAGCCTGGGGAAGCACAACTCGGGAGCTCGGCAGAAGCCCGCTATGCACCATACTCGGGAGGGCACACCCATCATAACCATGGAGGTCATAACCATGGAGGAAATGGGAACAACCGCAGCAGGATAACAAGTCGGGCCATGGCAATGGCAATGGCAATGGTAATGGCAATCAGCACCGTTCGCCCGGCTCCAAGGATCTGAGCCACATCACCGCTTCAAGTGCCGTAAGACAGGCACTATGCCACCGACCGCCCGGAGGCCAAGCAGAGGAATGGAAATGGCAATGGAGGCTCAGTGAAGAAGCCCAATCCGTTCCCTCGTGCTCGGGTGAACCACATCGACGTGGAGGACGTCTATGATCAGCCGAATAATCGTGGTTGGTAAGTTTTATTGAATTCACGCTCAGTTTTGGTTCTCTTTGATTACTCGTGCAACGATTCATTCATATCAAGGGTAGTTGTGGAAAAGTATGGGTTACCCACTAAAACCCTTAGAAGCCCCTTCGCGTCGGTTCGCAGGAGGAGAAATGATGGCAAAGCGAGGCTGTCATGCAACCTCAACCTCGGGAACCACAAATTTCCGCAAACCTCATAGTGTTGGAAACCCAGACCTTGGATGTAATCCTAGGCATGGATTGGTTGTCAAAGTTTGAAGGAACATAGATCGTGCTCAGAAGTCTATTCTGCTCACCACACCGGAGCGTAAGAGGATCAAGTATGTAGCCAGCACAGCCAGATGAAGAATCGGTGCATTCCCTCACGGAGTTGTTCAAGAGGAAGTGCCAGAGTGCAAGAATTTCCGATGTGTTTCGGAGGAATTACCAGAATGCCACCGGACAGGACATTGAGTTTCGATCGAGCTATTGCGGCACGCCCCAATATCCAAGAGACCTTATCGGATGCCACCGAATGAGTTGAAAGAGATCAAGGATCAAATTAATGAGTTATTGGAGAAAGGATACATTCGTCCAAGCTCATCACCTTGGGGAGCCCCAGTTCTTTTGGTAGAGAAGAAGGATGGAAGCTTGAGGATGGTTGTGGATTATCGTGCATTGAACGAAGTAACCATCAAGAACAAGTACCCTCTGCCGATGATTAATGATCTGTTTGATCAGCTAGTTGGAGCCAAGGTATTCTCTAAGATCGATCTTGATCGAGGTATCATCGATTGAAGATTCGTGAAAAGGATATACCCAAAACAGCATTCACTACGTGTATGGTTTATATGAGTATACCGTCATGTCATTTGGATTGACTAATGCTCCTGCGTACTTCATGGATTTGATGAACAAGGTGTTTATGGAATATCTGGACAAGTTTGTCGTGGTGTTCATCGATGATATATTGATTTTCTCCAAGAGCGAGGAAGAGCATAAGGAACATTTGCGTCTAGTTCTGGAGAAACTTCGAGAACATCAGTTGTATGCCAAGTTCAGCAAATGTGAATTTTGGCTAAAGGAAGTTGGATTCCTCGGACATGTTATTTCAGGAGAAGGAATAGCAGTTGATCCCGCCAAGGTTGAATCACCACCGATTGGCGATCACCCACCTCACCAAGGAGATCCGCATTTTCTCGGACTCGCAGGATATTATCGGAGGTTCATTGAGAACTTCTCGAAGATTGCCAAGCCCATGACTGAGCTGTTGAAGAAGGAAGCCAAGTATGTTTGGACCGAGGAATGTGAAGCCAGTTTTCAGGAATTGAAGAAACGGTTGGTCACAGCCCCAGATTGATTTTGCGGACATACACAAGGAATACCAGGTTTATTGTGACGCTTTCGTCAAGGACTCGGAGGAGTACTTGATGCAGGAAGGAAAAGTTGTAGCTTAAGCCTCCGGACAGCTACGACCTCATGAGATGAATTATGCCACACATGATTTGGAGTTAGCAGCCAGAGTGCATGCACTCAAGACACAGAGACATTTCCTCATCGGAAACCGTTGTGATGTCTACACAGATCACAAGAGTTTGAAATATATTTTCACGCAGAAGGAATTAAACCTCAGGAAGAGGAGATGGCTAGAGTTGATAAAGGACTATGACATGAGATTGCATTATCACCCCGGTAAGGCTAATGTTGTAGCAGATGCTTTGAGCCGTAAGAGTTATGTGAATACTCTTACAGCAGGAGGATTACCCCAGGAGTTAGTCGATGACCTCAGAGATCTCCGACTGGAGATAGTTCCGAAAGGATTTGTTGCAACTCTGGAAGTTCAGTCCACCTTGGCCGAAAGGATTCGTGAAGCCCAGAAGTCGGAAAAGGAAATTGATGAGATAAAGCAAAAGATGGATGAAGGCAAAGCTAAAGGATTTTGTAAGGATGAACACGGAACTATATGGTTCGAGGATCGTATTTATGTGCCCAATGATCCCGAGCTCAGGAAGCTAATTCTTCAGGAAGCTCATGATTCACCGTACTCGATTCACCCCGGCAACACCAAGATGTACCTGGATTTGAATGAAAGTTTCTGGTGGAAAGGTATGAAGAAGGATATTGCCGAGTACGTAGCGAAGATGCGATGTTTGTCAACGTGTAAAGGCGTAACATCGAAGCCAGCAGGTTACTTCAACCTTTGCCGATTCCCGATTGGAAATGGGAGAAACTTGGTATGGATTTCATCACAGGATTACCCAGACCCGCTCAGGTTATGATTCCATCTGGGTAGTGGTTGATCGTTTGACCAAGGTAGCTCACTTCATTCCGTGAAGACTACCTATACCAGTGCTAAGTTGGCCAAGATATACATGACCAGGATCGTATGTCTCGCATGGAGTTCCGAGGAAAATCGTGTCGATAGAGGAACACAGTTTACCTCAAAGCTTTGGAAGCAGTTGCATGAAACTTTGGGTACGAGGCTGGAATTCAAGACAGCTTTTCATCCATGAGATGATGGATGACCGAGAGAGTCAATCAGATTACGGAGGACATGTTGAGAGCTTGTGTGCTAGACTATGGGTCTAGCTGGGATGATAATTTGCCATACGCAAAGTTCTCGTACAACAACAGTTATCAATCCGATCGAAGATGGCCCTTTCAAGCTCTATACGGAAGGAGGTGCGAGAACACCATTTTGTGGGATAGTGTTGGTGATCGATCACTTTTCGGTTCCGATCTTATCAAGGATTCCGAAGAGAAAGTCAAGCTGATTCAAGACAGGCTCAAGATAGCACAGTCAAGACGGAAGAGTTATGCCGACGAAGAAGCGCAAGGAAGTGACTTACGAAGTCGGAGACCGAGCATATCTTCGTGTGTCTCACTTCGTGGAATCAAGAGGTTTGGTGTCAAGGAAAGTTAGCACCCGATTCATTGGCCCTACAAAATCCTCGAACGTCGTGGAGAGGTTGCTTACAAGTTGGAATTGCGGAAGGATTGTCCGGAGTTCATGATGTCTTCCATGTTTCTCACCAAGAAGTGTCATGCCGACATGGCCGATGTTCCGTTGAGAGATCTGAAGGCCCTAGAGGCCATACTGACAGCGGTGATCGACTTACAAGGAGAAACCCGTCCGATTCTCGAGACTGCAAGCGAGTCACCCGCAGCAAGGTCATCAAGTTTTGCAAGGTGTTGTGGAGTCACCACACCGAGGAAGAAGCCACCTGGGAGCGCGAAGAAGATCTTCTTCGAGACCACCCGCACCTATTTGCTAGCCAACTCGAATCTCGAGGGCGAGATTCATCTTAAGGTGGGTAGGTTTGTAACATCCCAAATTTCCTATTTGGAATGTTTTACAATTATAGTTAAGCATCCTATGCATCCTGTTTGAATTTGAATGCCATTTGGAGTTTCAGAGAAATTTGAGTTTTGAATTTGAATTCAAACTTTGGCAAGTGGGAAACATTTCAAAAACTAAGCCTGATAAATACCTGATCAAAAGTATGAGAGGAGCAAACATGACACTCCAAAAATATCAGAGGAAAACATTGCCAAAAGATTTGGATTTAAATTTGAATTTTATTTGAATTTGAAAAAAATGGATTTTTATAAAGTTTGGATTTTGCCTTTGGAAAAATGTTCAAATGAAAGGGAATATTCCCCTGATCATTTTGGTATATATATACCCTATATAAAATATTTATATATATTAAGTTATACTCTGTTTTGTTTTTTTTAAATAAATTTAAAAAGAAAAAAAAAAGCGCCACCAGTGCCTCTGCCCAGCCAACACAGCACCCCCACCAGCCTGCCCACTGAGCGGCCCAGAGGCCAGCCAGCCGAGCCGAGCCGGCCCACCACCTCCCCTTTGAATCCTTTCCGATCGCCACCCTTCGCCTCGCCTCTCTCTCTCTCTCACTGCCTGCTGACCCACCCCATCTTCTTTCCCCGCCCCACGCCCGTCGCGCGCCATGGATCGCCGGACCCCGAAGGATCCGGGATCCCGATCCGATGCCGATCGCCCCCCCCGAAGCCAGCCGAGGCCCTGGCTATAAAAGCCGTTGCCTCCGCACCCCATTCCCCCCCTAGCCTCGCCGGACCTCCTCCCTCTCTCTCCCGAGCACGCCGGAGTCCGAGTTCCCCGTCGCCGCCATTATCGCCGCCGTCGCCACCCTAGTCTCCCCCGAACCCCAACTACTCCACCAGACCCCTCCCCGAGCTCCCCCGCATCCTCCCGGCCACTTCCCCGACCTCGCCGACGCCCGGAGCCCTCGCCGCACTCTCGCCGCCGCCGCCGCCATCGCCGAACTCCGGTAGGTCGCCGGAATCCCCCTCCCCCGTCCGATCCCAAATAGACGGCCCAGATTAGAACCTCAAGGGTATCTTTTAAATAAAACCGCCCAAACCGCCCGGTTCTTTCCGGTTTAGTATTAGTTAGGTTTTTTATTTTAGCCTGGTTCGTTTTAGTTTAAACCTAGGCCCGGTTAGGTTATTTGACACCTAGTGCACAGTTTAGGCCCATTAGGCCTTTTTCTTTTAATTTTAATTTTTCTGTTTTAGCAGAATAGTTTCTGTTTTGAAAAATTCATATCTTTTATTCTGTTTAATATTTTGAGTGATTCTTTTTTGTTGGTTTGCAAATTTTATGTAGTTTCTGTAGAATATATATTTAGCTATGTTAAAATTAATTAAATTTGCTTTATTTTAGTTTTAGACAGAATAGTAAATCTGCTATAACTTGAGTTAGAAAAATTATTTTTATATGATTCTTTTGTCCCAACTTTATTTTAACATTGCCAAACCATAAAAATTAATTTGGGTATTTTAGGATTAATAAATAATTAGTTTTAAGCAGAATCCTATTAATCCTAATTAATTAACTAGCTCCTGTTTTCCTAATATTTTAATTAGTAAATAAATTTATTTTTAACTTGTGATTGATTATTCTAGGTTAGTTTATGTCACTCTAATAGATGAACTTTTATTTATAATTAATAAAAGTTTTATTTTATTTTCTTAATAGAATTGGATTAGGCCTAATAGGAGTTTTATAATATCTTTTTAATTAATTCTTTTTGCTCCTAATTGCTTAGTGAATCCTTTTCTGTTAAGTTAACCTAAAACCATGATTAGGTTATGTTAGAAAATTTTGTTATATAAAAACTATTCTAGCTATTGTTTGAAGTAGGAAAAACTTTGAGTGGTTTTCTTTGAGTTTTTCCCTTTGGATTTTGCTTGTTGGTTTTGGTGTGTTACTTTGTTATGCTATTTTGTTATGAGATCCCATTGCTATATGCTTATTGTGATTTGTTTGTCTCGGTAGAGTTTCCGGAGTCTAAGCTTGCTACTCTTAATCTTTAGCTTACGAGGATCATCAAGCAAGGCAAGTTTTGATCATGTTATTTCTATACCTATGTTTTTGTGCATTAGTAATTGTCACCACCCCACCATGCATGCAGTAGTGAAATTTTGAAGTTATTAAACTTGAGTAGTATCATGTGGTAGGATGAACCAATCCCTTGTTACCATGACCCCGGACTAAGTAGTTACTTTGCTATGCTCAGAGGCGGGTTTTGGGTTGAGTGAAATTCATAAGCAAGATATGAGAGTTAATGATGATGACAACCCCATGAACTACAATGATCAAGATGGACTTGGAAAATCACTCTTTGGGTGGAGGCGGTTGACGGGCACCTGGAGCACCCAGTGGTTGGCGGGATGCATGGAGAAGTGCCATGACATCTTTGGAAAGCTTCACCCAGCCACGAAGAGAAGGATGGATGCCCCATGACCGAAGCTTACATGCAGCCGCAAGCCATTATGGGCTCTGGCTGGGTTGACCCTAGTAGTGACGCTGGCTGGGCGGTACTACGAGATGTAGAAGAACGGTAGGATTGGATGGGTACCGCAGAGCGAGAAGAACTCTTTGGAAGACCTGTTTCATTCATCCGTCTTCAAACACCATGAAGTGCGAAGACTTTAAAGGAGGGAATGATTCTTGCGGGGAAAGTGCGCAACCCTCTGCAGAGTTAAAGATCTAATCGATTAGCCGTGTCCCCGGTTACGGACATTTGAGCCTCTGGAACTTGGAAGTATTTGGATATCTCAACACTAAAACTAATGAATTAATTTGAGGGGTTTTATGACTTAATAATTTGGGAATGAGATATTGGTTGGCGGAACCATCTCAATAACTACCAACAATTGTAGTAATTTGCAAGCAAGTCCACTGTAGTAGGGAAAAATTTGCTTTTCGCAAAATGATGAAACTTAGAGCTCCACAGCCAAAATGCATATAGTTATAGTAAGTTTATTATTGTTATTTTTCATGACTTGCCAGCTTATTCCAAAAGCTGACCTACATGGCTGCAACGCCTTATGTTGCGAGGTATATTCGATCGGAGTGAGGCTACGCCCGCTTGGCGATTGCCCTTTGGAGTCGGATGGACTCGCTTTATCTTCGACGCTTCGCAGTGTTATTAGTTTATTTCTCATGAGTTGGCCTTGAGCGAATTTATTCCCTTGTAATAAAGACTCTATATGAGAATCGTTTAATGATATTCAGGTGTGATTGAACTTTGATTACTTTATCGATGTAATTGTGAGTACCAAAGATGATCTTGGGATGGATATGAACCACGTAGATTTGACCGATTTTGGGTCAGGTCGCTACACGGCTCCACCAGCTGCTCGCGTGCTTGGCAGCGCGGCGACATCGCGAGGAGGGACTGCATACGACGTGAGCGGGCGAGCCTTCGGCTTCATGGCACAGGGATGGCGGCGACACGGCGGTGATGGGCGAGAAATTGTTGGCCGGAGCAGGCGGGCGCCGGCATATTGATAAGTGCGCGAGTGGGAGCTTACTTTAGTTTTATATATAAGGTTGGTCAAACTTAAAAGAAAACCGTAATAGTACACGTAAACATTAGACTTAGGCAGCGCTTTTATTAGTTAGTACCACAACCATGATATGGAATCCTGTGCAAAGCGTGAACTGCTGGCCGGCGGTCGATCGAGCAGTCGGCCACCGTGTCGCGCTCAAGGACATCCACCGAACCTTTTTGTGTGTGTGAAAACAATCCTCGAATATTACTCAACTTTTTTTTCCTGTGAAAGTTCTTGACGCTGCAATATTTCCATATATTTGAATTTAGCTCTAGCTCGTGTTTATTTGGATTTGGACGTTTTAGGTGCGCCCTAGTTTTTTTAATACTGATTTTGTGTGTGTGACTGAGAGAGAACGTGTGTATGTGTCCATATGTTTGTTGTGGCGGAAGGGCAATGTGGAGACGGTGTGCGTGTGATACAGACATAGAGAGGTGTGAATGTGCAAATGATCATGCATGAGTGAGACATAGACAGATGCCGATACGTTGTGTATACATGAGAGAACAGTCTTCTAGTTCACTTGTGTGTGTGTGTGAGAGAGAGAGAGAGGGAGAGAGAGAGACAGAGAGAGGAGCATCCGTAACACAACAACCATCTCTCTCGATTCGTCCGTCTCTCGCACGTTCGCATGCAACACATGCATCAACGCGCACATTTTGAAACCCTCACCCGGCCCCTGCCCACCTCAAGGCCCGCACAATCTCTTCGTGAATACCCATTTCTCTCCTTAGGTTTGTTTTCTCTCAATATCTGACACACACACAGACACACACACACACACACAGACACACGCAGCACAACACACACACACACTCCCCCGAGCACACAATTCATCCCCATCCAAGGTTATACGGCGACCACTCTCGCTTGTGCTTCTTTGCACCCCAACATGCACAACACCTCAATCTTCAAAGAGGGCATCGAGCAGATCGAAGACGGCGACCACACCGTGCTAGAGAATGCGGGTCATTTGGAAGCGAGGGTGATGTGACGACGCTGACCGACTCCTCCCCACCCCCCTCCTCTCTCTCTCTCTCTCTCTCTCTCTCTCTCTTGCACAAAATTACCAATCCCTCTCTCCCCCGCACAAAATTGTCAATCCCTCAACCCACGAGATCCTTCCCCTCGCGTCCATGTTTTTCCAGCTCTCTCATCAAACATGTTGTCTATTCTCCTTCCACGTATATAGAATCTAGATGCACACGCATCTCATGTATATTACATGTATCCATCTTTCTCACAGACCTAACTTCTTCCTCTCTCTTTCTCTCTCTATCTCTCTCTCTCTCTGTCTCGTTAGGCTTGTCTCCTACTCTCTCATCCACATACGTACAATCTTTCCCGCCCTATCTGCTCCATCTTCAAAAGCTCTCTCTGCACGTTTCATTCACACATTGGGATATGTCAAAATGTTGCTTCTATAATGGCTGATATAGAGTTATGGTTGTTTTTTGTTGCATCCTACAAAGTAATAACTATGAAATGCATTTAGATTCTCATTTGACTGGGATTATGTGAGTTTGAGCATGTTGTGAAGTACTATAGACCTTGTATACATCTTGGGATTCGACAATGATTGTAACTATTGAATTGTTTAGGCCATTACATTCGAAGTCAATAGCCTAATATATTTATTTCACAATTTCAACAAATGATAAGTTCACTACAAACTAAGAAAACAAATGTGTACTCCCTTCGTTTTTATTTAAGTCCGCGTATTAGCATTGGTCAAAGTCAAGTTTTGTAAACTCTCAGAAAGCTTATAACAAAAAATATTAACATATACAATAACAAATAAATACCATTAGATTCATTATTGAATGTACTTTCACATCATACATATTTGTTATGGTAAATGTTTATATTTTTCTATAAACTTGGTCAAACTTTAGGAAGTTTGACTTCGGTCAAACCTAATATGCAGAGTTTACTACTACTACTCGCTAGTTGCTTAGCCGAATCACTCAACACGCCACACGGGGAGTCCAGTGTCACAAAATTTTGAGGTCGGCAAGAAAATCTCCCGCGACCCTGATTCGAGCAGTGGGAAGTTACCATCATAGCCTTCGGAACAGGCCTATGAATGACGCTTGGTGGGGGGCTGTTTTCGTAACTTCAGGTTCACCCTACCCAGCCAACCCCACCCCGACACCCAGAGTAGTACACCTGAATACTCCTCAATTTCTATCCCCACTGCAAAATAGACTTCTCCACGGCACCGCAACCTTCGTGCTCCTCCCCTTTACATCGGCGCACTCATCCACCGCAGAAATCTCGCCTCATTGACGACCTCAGACGCCAGACTGGAGCGGTCCACCGTCGTCGTCAGACACGGAGCCTCTTCCCCGGCATCGTCTTCCACGGTCTCGGATCTGCTTCCCGGAAGCTGACGCCAATCGCAGAAGTACCACCGTCATGGACAATGAACTGACTCCCGTTGCCGACCATGACTCACAGAGGCCGCCGAGACCATCGTTCTCCTCCTTGATTGGTAATGTGTGTATTGAATCACTTAGCAGTACATGTGCAGTTCCAATTTTGTTCATACCTACCCTTCAAATTTCCTGGGTGCTATTGTTCCCGTAAAAGTAATTGGTTATACTTCCATTGTCCAACAGAATATCAGCTTGTAATTGTGCGTCGCTCCTGTATCGCGCTGTGCTTGGGTAAGTTTTTCATCTGCAACCAGTAGTGTGGCAAATGATGGAAAGGTTTTTAGAACTAGCAAGATGCCCATGCGTTGCACGCATCAAGATGCATTTGTATGAGTAGTTTATCTTTTGGGAGAAAAGGATGAACGAGGGAAGGCCTTATTTGCAAATCTAGAGAGGGTATGGGTATCTTTTGCAAAATTCCCATTTGTTTCCTTCCTATCATGCCGATATAAATCGACGGCCTATATTGCAAGAAAAAAGTATAGAGAAAAAAGTAGACAGTAAAGGAAGTAGAGATAGATATTAAATATTAAATATAAAATAAATATAACAGAGAGAAGAGAGTAGAGATAGCAGAGACGTCTGGAAAGGATCATGCTGGGGAAAAAGCGGCCGGCGTGCACTAGTTTTAGCCTTGGCGTCATGTGCTGGCGTCTGCGCGTGGCGTCTGGCGTGTCTGGCGTCTGGCGCAAGGGCGTCTGGCGCTTTATAAAATCCAACGCCTCCCACCGCTCTGTGCCTTGCCACCGCAGTCTCCCCGCTCTGTGCCTCGCCATCGCTCTCTCCCTGCTCTTTTTCGCCTCGCCGCCGCCGCGCCACCATGCCGCCACGTCGCCGGGAAACTTGGGGATACAGCGGCGTCCGCGCGCGCCCCTCCGGCGGCTTCTCCGCCGAGATCCGGTTCCGCAGGATGCACCTCAGCCTCGGCAATTTCGACACCGCCAACGAGGCCGCCCGCGCGTACGATGCGACGGTGTGGCACCTCCGGTGGCCTCATAGAACATTGAACTTCCCCAACATGCCGACACGGGAGGGAGCGCAGGAGCTCGCGCCTCTGCCGTGGCTTAGCACCGACGAGGATCGTCGCGACAACCGGAGGCGGGAGCACCGTCTCGGCATCGCCGAGATGGACGAGGAAGCCATGGCGCTGTGGCGCCAACACTTCCCGCAGGACATCATCAACGAGCGCGAGTTCAACGCGCAAAGGAGGGCGGAGAGGGATAAGATGAGGGCGGAGCAAGCCGCCTATCGCGAGGACAAGCGTAGGCGAAAAGCGGATGCTCAATTCAACATGAGGCTAGGAGAAGCATCGCCCTGGGAATCCGACGATGATCGGTATATTTACGCCTACAGTCAGACGTCGGAGGAGGACATCACCGAGGAGGAGTCGGACGACAAGGAGTAGTTGAATTATCTTTTTTTATCTATCTATGCTGAGAACTATCCTCTACTCTCTAGTATCTACTTCTCGATCTCAGCACTGTAAACGCTTTTTTAAAGCGCCGCGCGTTGCGATTCTGTTGGAGATGCTCTAACATGGCAGATGAGTGCTTTAATGTTGCCCACAAGATGCGCGAGTATTACTAGTAGTATAGTTTTCTTGCCATGTTGAGATTTTAAAACCACGAGTGCGAACATGCAGAGGAGCAATGAAGACCAAACACGGGATATTCGGGACATCTTCAAGGAGCGTGGCAAGTTAAAGAGGATCTGCACCGAACCTGTAAAATGAGCTTTGGTAAGTAACACCCTTTCAATTACTTTCGTGTAGCCTCGTGTTCTTTGATGTGTATATGTTGTAGTTTCTGTTTTCTCTTAAGCGCGGTGTTCTTTGATGTGTAATAAGAAGAGTCTTAATCATCCTAATGCTTTTGTTTTTAGCTTGATGTAGGAAGTGGGTGTTCTCACCTTGTAGTCTGTTTTTATTTATTTTTTTCCTTTTGAATTCACTTCTCCGAGTTACATTTATCCGCTTCTACTAAATGGATCTAGGTTGCTCGAGTATTGATCCAAAAAGAAGTAACTTCATGTCGGGATGTAGTTCTGCGAGGAGGGAAGTATGGTCAACCTCGAGATCATGTTTCCAAAATGAGGCTGGATTACACACAAGGTGCAGTTCCTAATGATTTGGATTAGACACAAGGTGCAAATTCGAGATGATGCTGGATTACACACACGCCAGGTGGAGTCGTCAGCTATTCGTGTCCTCGTGGTATTAGTAAAGGCTGAAAGAAAGCGTGCAACAGCCCTTGAGAATGTAGCTGAGTTCCTGAAGAAGCGAAAAGAGCAATCAGATGCTCACTTCACCCAAGCCAAAGAAGAGATGGAAGAAGCCAGAAATAAGCTAGCAGAGGCAGAGCAGGCTAGGCGTCTCCTGCTATCTAAAACTGTTGTCAATACAAAATTTCCTTCATAATAGCTAGGTTCAAATGTTTATCCAGTCAGCATGCCTGTTGTGATGTCCGTGCATCTACTGATGTGGCACAAAATGTTTTTTTTCGGGTCATGTAATAACAGCAATTATTTTCCAAACAGTAACAGACTAAGCATTGGACATGGTATAGTTCACGCGCAAGCCCGACATTCCAAGTTCAACTTCCACATCAAACTCATGTTCTGTAACATCCGAAATTTTCAATTTGGAATGTTATACATAGATAAACATTGCATATCATATTTTTGTTGCATTATTGGCTCGATCCTAGAAATTCTACGCAACTCAAGGACCCACGGAGAGAGTTGGGGAATTCGTTATTTTCATATTTGAGTTTTCTCAAATTTTGAAAATAGGATCATTTGATTTTAATTATTTTATCTTCAATTATTTCTATTACAAAAATATGAGAGAGGGAATAAAATGACTTTCCCAAAATAAAGAAATAATGAGGATTTCATAATAAAATCAAATAATATTTTATTTTGGAGTTTTTCGCCATTTTATTTGAATTTAGGAAAAATGTGCGTTTCTCAAAATTGCATTTAGGCCCCAAATAAACGTTCATCTAGTCCGGCTTGATTTTAGAAGCCGGGGAAAATTTATTTCGGGATTTTTGGAGTCCGTTAAGTATTTCTTTCGTTCGTTTTTCTGCGTGAAATTATTTATAAAAAAAATGAACCGACCTACGGGTCGTACCCGGGCGGGACTCCGCCCGAGGGCAGCCTTTCAATAGCGCCGCCCCCTTTGCCCACCTGGCGCCCCGCCCGGCCCAGCCGCCAGCCCACTGCGTCGAACCCTAACCCTAGCCGCCGCCCGCCGCCGCCGCCGGAGCCGCCGACCAAGCCGCCCGAGGTTCGCCGCCGCCTCGTAATCCGCGCCGTTTTTTTATAGAAACCGATCGGTTTTTCCGTTAGTTTTCGTCGGTTTTTTAATTTCCGTTTTTTATTAGATCGGTTTATTTATTTTTCGGTTCGGTTAAATACCGAGCGTTCGCTCGTTCGTTCGTTTCAACGAACGTGTTCATCAGATTAGTTCTAGTTAACGAACGTTCGTTCGTTAACCTGTTCGTCGTTTTTCTTTTCCTCGGGTTTAATCCGCGATTTTTCTGATCGCGATTTCCGATCCGATTTTCGTTTTCGTAGGACTTTTCACTCGTTTATCAGAATCAGGCGATTCAAGTGCCTGGAGTTTCGTCTCGAAACCCTCTTTCCGAATAACCAACATAAACAAGCTTTTGCCTCTGTAAAATTTGACTTAGATCCAGATTAGTAAAATGAAGCTGTTTTCTTTTGCCGTTTGACTTCCGTTGCTTCGTTTGATTTGATTCTTTTTGCAAACCGGAGTTCTTAAGTTGAACTTTCTGGTTAGATCTTTTGTTTGAGTTTTTACCCGTGCATTAGATGAGTACTTATTGTATGCTTGTTTGTTTGTCTGCGATAGAATACCCGGAGTGCGCCGCCTGTTACTTCGAGTCTCTAGGTTTCGCGGATCATCAGCAAGGCACGTAACACTTTGATCATACCTTTTCTACTACCTAGTTTTATTGCATTAGATCAATCCTCAAACATTGCATGATTAGGATCTAATTAAATTGTGGGATGGGAAGTAGATGAGGTAGTACCTATTACCTGTTTATTATCAAACCTTTGGGAGTTACTTCTACGTTTGCTGATTATGCCATGATATGCTTCTAGACGTGGATTGGGTGAGTGTATCCATGACAGATGTGAGATTGTTAAATTAATGGTTTATTTAAGGTGGAAACTTAAACACACATCTGGGTGGATTGAGGCACCTGGTTTCCAGGACTTGCCTGTTTTTCTTTGGACCGCCACCCAGGCTCAAAGGGATCATGAGATTATTCATGCTAGAAACTTCCGTGTGCAGCCACATGCTACTATGGGCTCTAGCATAGTTGTCTAAGTTGTGTGAACTCTTACGGGTAGACTAGCTGATGTAGGGGTTGTAGGTTGGTACAGTCTACCCATACGTAAGGTGCCAGCGCTTCTGAAAGACTATGTCTCGGTCATCCGTTTCTCAAACACCATGTAGTGCAATAAATCAACGGAGGAGATCGAGTATTGTGGGGAAAAGTGCACAAACCTCTGCAAAGTGTATAAACTAATCATGGTTAGCCGTGTCCCCGGTTATGGACATCTTGAGTATATAGTACTTGGATATCATGTGAATCTCATCATGTTACTCTAATTAATATTGTTGGGTTGTTAATGAGTACTTTTAATTGGGATTGAGGATGCTGTCAACCATTCTCAATGTTTAACAACCACCATGATAGTTAAATAAATTTATTCCTTTGCAGTAGGGAAAAATTGGCTTTACGCAAAACTGTAACCATAGAGTTTTCCACCAGCCATATATGCATGTAGTATAGGCTTACTCTTTCATTATTCTCGATGTGTTACTTTGCAAAGATATTCAATGTCTTGAATTGTTTTGGGCTGCAACGTTTCATGTTGCAGACTTTTCGGACGACGAGTAAGGTGTTTAGGTCGTGGTTCTATACTCAGTGATGCCGTTGGAGTTGATGGACTCGCTTAGTCTTCCAAGCCTTCCGCTGTTATCGTTATTAGATGGCCTTAAGCCATATTTATTTTGTTAAGTTCTCTCTTGAGACATTCGATGTAATAAGTGTGTGATTGCTACTCTGTTATAAATCCTTCGAGTATTGTGTGGTGTTAGCATTACTGATCCAGGGATGACGCATGAGCACAGAGATCAGACTGTTTGAGGTCTGGTCGCTACAAAGATTGTATCAGAGCACACGCTGACTGTAGGACACGACCACTAAGTTAAAGCCTTAGATCACTACTCTCTTCTCATTTCTGGCTCCTCATCTTTTCTACTCTTTTTAGGATGACGGAAGCGAGGATCAAGTTCACCCAGCCGGATGAAGATACACCCTTTGGATGACACCTGAAGGAAGTCACTAAGTACCTGAATATTGGAATACCAAGCTTCACCGAGACCTAGAATTCCACTTTACCCGAAGAGGAGCGCTGGAAGATTCAAGCTCAAGTTCCCGGAAGGACGTTCGCGCCAGTCACGGAGCCCATAGAGTGTGTTTTTAATGCACCAACCTGGAGTCTGGGAAAGAGCATGGCAGCCCACATAACCATGGGACGCATTGGAGAAGTTTACCAAGATGACCTCAAGGATACTATCTACCAGATTTGCGGACGCCGAGATGAACAATGGGAGATAGTTGGCACTAAGAAGGATCGATCCATTGCAGCTTTCATCCAAGAGTTAAATCAGCACATTCGACGCCAGGAGAACTAGATGTGCGCAGACATGATGGAGTTGAAGAAAGCAAAAGCCAAGATTATCGAACTAGAAGGAGAACTGAAGGCCACTCGCAAGGACTACATGGAGGAGATTGTAGCTCTAGTGAGACAAAACGGCGATCTTAAGGAGAAGATTGAAGAACTCATGGGGAATTCAGCACCCGGAGGAGAAGATGAAGATTGCACCTGTCCGAGAGAACTACATCATCATCGATTTACACCGATTCCGATCCTAGTGATGATGATTTCGAAGACGAAGCTGGAGCAGATATCATGGAGTCTTCATCGGAGCAGTTTTTCTAGTTGACCACCATAACAGTAGTAGAAATTCCCCCATTAAAAATTAGTTTTAGTACCAGCACTTTGTAACGATAGTTAGACCATTGTATGCCCTTGTTTGATTTGATTGGAGTGATTTTGTGTGCTTTTGTCTCATGTGCATATGGGTAGTGTTTTCTCCCTAGACCTCATCCTATTCTTAACTCTCGTCTTTTCTATAAACCCTCAGATGCCTCCGAGACGCGACCCCGGATTTGTTTTTCCGCCGGAGATCACTCAGTTGATTCAGCAGCAGAATGCCTTGATTCAAACATTGGTACAGAACCAAGGCAACAACAACAACAACAACCCACCACCAACACCACATGTTGACCATTTGACCCGTTTCTTAAGGCTGAATCCGCCGGTGTTTTCCAGTAGCACCGAGCTGATTATTGCAGATGATTGGCTCCGTAAAGTAGGGAGGGAGTTGACCACTGCAGGATGTACAGATGGGGAAAGGGTGAAATTTGCCGCACAGCAGCTTGAAGGACCCGCAGCAGCATGGTGGGAGAATTTTACAGCCACTTACCCTGTAGACACTGTCACATGGGATCAGTTTCAGCAAGCTTTCCGTACTGCCCATGTTTCAGCAGGAGCTATGGCCATGAAGAAGCGTGAGTTTCGCAACTTGCGCCAAGGAGGACGGACAGTTGGCCAGTATGTGGATGACTTTAGTAAACTAGCATGTTATGCCCCAGATGACGTTGCTACGGACGCAGCTAAGCAGGAGAAGTTTCTAGAAGGACAGAACGATGAACTGAGCATGCAGTTGATGGTAGCCACCTTCAATAACTACCAAGAGTTAGTAGATCGTGCTCTTATGATTGAAGGGAAGCAGCAGCAGATTGACAATGGCAAGAGGAAGTATGGATAGGGGAAGTATAACTCTGGAGCTCAGCAGAAACTACGCTTTACCCCGAAGCCAGGAGGGCAATTTCAGCATACTCACGAAGGAGGTAGCTCGCACAATCATAATGGCACAAAGAATGGAAACGGGAATGGAGGAAGCAATGGACAAAACCGCACCAACCCGTCAACACCATCCAAGGTAGACCTGAGCCATATCACCTGTTATAAGTGCCGTAAGACTGGGAATTATGCAAATGAATGTCCAGAAGCCCAAAATGGTAACGGCAATGGAAGCTCAAGAAAGAAGCCGAACCCTTTCAACAGGGGACAGGTGAACCACGTTACTGTGGAGGAGGTTGAAGCTCAGCCAGACGCAGTAATAGGTAAGTTTTTGGTTAAGACATTTACTGCAGTTGTTCTTTTTGATACTGGTGCATCGCATTCATACATATCAAGGGGATTTGTGGATAAGTATAAATTACCAACCCAAGCCCTTAGGTCACCCATGCTAGTAACCTCACCCGGAGCAGAATATATGACAAGTATATGGTGCGATCGACTGCCATTAAGGATTGGAAGCTATGTATTTCCCTCGGACATAATAGTTTTGGAGTCCCAAGGATTGGATGTGATATTAGGTATGGATTGGTTATCAAAGTACGGAGGGAATATTGATTACACCAGTAAGTCGATTTTGCTTACCACCCCGGAAGGAAGGAGAATCAAGTATGTATCACGGCATGAGCCGAGGAGAGCACATGTAAATTCCTTATCAGGAGTTTTGCAGGAGGAAGTACCAGTGGTAAGGGATTATCCGGACGTGTTTCCGGAAGAGTTGCCAGGCATGCCGCCGGACAGAGACATTGAATTTCTGATTGAACTACTGCCAGGCACTGGGCCGATATCTAAGAGACCGTATAGGATGCCAGCCCAAGATTTTGAGGAAATTAAGAAGCAGATTAAGGAGTTACTGGATAAAGGTTTTATTCGCCCAAGTTCTTCGCCTTGGGGATCGCCAGTACTTCTAGTGGAGAAGAAGGATGGATCATTAAGAATGGTTGTTGATTATCGAGGATTAAATGAAGTGACCATTAAGAACAAATACCCGTTGCCGATGATCAACGACTTGTTTGACCAATTGCTAGGAGCTAAGGTATTTTCCAAGATCGATTTGCGATCAGGATACCATCAATTGAAGATTCGGGAGCAGGATATACCTAAGACGGCTTTTACCACCAGGTACGGGCTGTATGAGTATACCGTTATGTCATTTGGTCTGACTAACGCCCCAGCCTATTTTATGAACATGATGAACAAGGTGTTTATGGATTTTTTGGATAAGTTCGTTGTGGTATTCATTGATGATATTTTGGTCTACTCAAAGAATGAAGAAGAACATAAGGAGCATTTGCGTTTGGTACTTGAGAAGCTCAGAGAACATCAGTTGTATGCCAAGTTCAGCAAGTGTGAGTTTTGGTTGAAGGAAGTTGGATTTCTCGGACATGTTATATTCGGAGAAGGTATAGCAGTAGACCCCACTAAAGTTGCCACGGTGACAAACTGGGAAGCGCCAACAACAGTTGGAGAGATCCGGAGTTTCCTTGGACTCGCAGGATACTACCGGAGATTCATTGAGAAATTCTCGAGGATTGCGAAGCCTATGATAGAATTATTGAAGAAGGATACCAAGTTCATTTGGATTGAGGAGTGTGAGACTAGTTTCCAAGAGTTGAAGAAGCGTTTGGTTACCTCACCAGTATTAATCCTGCCAGACCAAAGCAAGGATTACGAAGTTTATTGCGACGCTTCACATCGAGGACTTGGAGCAGTGCTTATGCAGGAGGGAAGAGTTGTTTCGTATGCTTCACGACAGCTTAAGCCTCATGAGTTAAACTATGCCACGCACAATTTGGAGTTAGCAGCCGTAGTGCACGCTTTGAAAACGTGGAGACATTTCCTCATTGGAAATCATTGTGAGGTGTATATGGATCACAAGAGTTTGAAGTACATCTTCACGCAGAAGGAGTTAAACCTCAGACAAAGGAGATGGTTGGAGCTCATCAAGGATTATGATATGAGATTGCATTACCACCCCGGAAAGGCTAACGTGGTAGCAGACGCGTTGAGCCGTAAGAGTCATGTCAACATCCTAATGACCGAAGGTTTACCAAAAGAATTAGCCGAGGAATTCCGGGAGCTATGTTTGGAAATAGTTCCGCGAGGCTATGTAGCAGCGTTGGAGATTCAGTCTACTTTGATGGATAAAATCAGAGAAGCTCAAAGGACAGATAAGGAAGTTGCTTCTATTAAGGAGAAGATGAGCAAGGGAAAAGCAAAGGGATTTCGTGAGGATGAGCACGATACCTTATGGTTTGAGGACGCGTTTACGTACCAAGTGATCCGGAGATTCGAAGTTGATTTTGCAAGAGGCACATGATTCGCCAGATTCGATCCACCCGGAAATACCAAGATGTATTTGGATTTGAAGGATACTTTACGGTGGACGGAATGAAGAAAGATATCGCAGAGTATGTAGCAGTTTGTGATGTGTGTCAAAAGTGAAAGCGAACATCGAAGCCGGCGAGGATTATTACAGCCATTGCCTATACCGAATGGAAGTGGGATAAACTAGGCATGGATTTCATCACGGATTGCCGGGACCCGTTCAGGCTATGACTCGATTTGGGTTGTAGTCGATCGTTTGTGAAGGTAGCTCATTTCATTCGAAGAATACTACCTACAGCGAAGTGCCAAATTGGCTAAGATATACATGACAAGGATTGTATGCTTGCATGGAGTTCCGAGGAGTATCGTGACGATAGAGGAACCAATTCACCTCAAAGTTAAGAAGCGATTGCATGAAACTTTGGGAACCAGACCGAGTTTAGTACAGCTTTTCATCCACAGCATGTGGACAAACCAAGAGAGTCAACCAGATTTTGGAGGATATCTTTGAGAGCATGTGCTTTGGATTATGGATCAAGTTGGGATGACAACTTGCCATATGCGGAGTTTTCTTATAACAACAGTTACCAAACCAGTTTGAAGATGGCACCCTTCGAAGCCTTGTACGGAAGGAGGTGCAGAACCCCGCTATTGTGGGATGAAGTTGGAGACCGCCAGTTGTTTGGACCGGATTTGATTAAGGAGTCTGAACGGAAAGTAAAGTTGATTCGCGATAGACTCAAGGTAGCCCAGTCAAGGCAGAAGAGCTATGCGGATTCAAAATGCAAAGAGACATAATATGAAGCCGGAGACAGAGTTTATCTTCGAGTATATCCGCTTCGAGGAATTAAGCGTTTTGGTGTTAAAGGAAAATTAGCGCCACGTTTTGTGGGACCATACAAAGTTTTGGAGCGCATGGGAGAAGTTGCGTACAAGTTGGAATTACCCGAGGGTTTGTCAGGTGTTCACGATGTGTTCCATGTTTCTCAGTTGAAGAAGTGTCACGCAGAGATGGCGGATATACCACTGAGAGATATTGTGCCACTAGAGGCGATTCAGTGAATAACGATTTGACCTATGAGGAGAAACCCGTTAAGATTGTGGAGTATGCCAGCCGAGTCACCCGCAGCAAAGTCATTAAGTTTTGCAAAGTTCAGTGGAGCCACCACACTGAGGATGAAGCCACCTGGGAGCGAGAGGAAGATCTGCTTAAGGACCACCCTCACCTATTTTCTAGCCGACCCGAATCTCGAGGGCGAGATTCATCTTAAGGGGGTAGGTTTGTAACATCCCAAATTTTCAATTTGGAATGTTACACATAGATCATCATTGCATATCATATTTTTGTTGCATTGTTGGCTCGATCCTATAAATTCTACGCAACTCAAGGACCCACGGAGAGAGTTGGGGATTTCGTTATTTTCATATTTGAGTTTTCTCAAATTTTGAAAATAGGATCATTTGATTTTAATTATTTTATCTTCAGTTATTTCTATTACAAAAATATGAGAGATGGAATAAAATGACTTTCCAAAATAAAGAAATAATGAGGATTTAATAATAAAATCAAATAAGATTTTATTTTGGAGTTTTTCGCCATTTTATTTGAATTTAGGAAAAATGTGCGTTTTTCAAAATTGCATTTAGGCCCCAAATAAATGTTCATCTAGTCCGGCTTGATTTTACAAGCGGGGGAAATTTTATTTAGGGATTTTTGGAGTCCGTTTAGTATTTCTTTCGTTTATTTTTCTGCGCGAAAATATTTATAAAAAAATGAACCGACCTACGGGCCGTACCCGAGCGGGACTCCGCCCGGGGGAAGCTTTAAATAGCGCTGCCCCTGACCCTCACACCACCAAAGACTTCACTCTAGCCCATTGCCATTGCCAAATTTCACCCCGAACCCTAACCCTAGCCGCCGCCCTTGCTTGCCGCCGCCGCCCGCCGCCGCCGTTCGGAGTCGCCGACCCGCCGCCGAGGTTCGCCGCCGCCTCGTAATCCGCACCTTTTTTCTATAAAAACCGATCGGTTTTTCCGTTAGTTTTCATCGGTTTTTTTAGTTTCCGTTTTTTATTAGATCGGTTTATTTATTTTTCGGTTCGGTTAGATAGCGAGCGTTCGCTCGTTCGTTCGCTGTAATGAACGTGTTCGTCAGATTAGTTCTAGTTAACGAACGTTCGTTCGTTAACCTGTTCGTCGTTTTTCTTTTCCTCGGATTTAATCCGTGATTTTTCTGATCGCGATTTCCGATCCGATTTTCGTTTTAGTATAACTTTTCGCTCGTTTATTGGAATCAGGCGATTCAAGCGCCTGGAGTTTCTTCTCGAAACCCTCTTTCCAAATAACCAACTTAAAAAAGTTTTTGCCTCTGTAAAATTTGACTTAGATCTAGATTAGTAAAACGAAGCTGTTTTCTTTTGCCGTTTGACTTCCGTTGCTTCATTTGATTTAATTCTTTTTGCAAACCGGAGTTCTTAAGTTGAACTTTCTGGTTAGATTTTTTGTTTGAGTTTTTACCCGTGCATTAGATGAGTACTTATTGTATGCTTGTTTGTTTGTCTGCGATAGAATACCCGGAGTTCGCCGCCTGTTATTTCGAGTCTCTAGGTTTCGCGGATCATCAGCAAGGCAAGTAACACTTTGATCATACCTTTTCTACTACCCAGTTTTATTGCATTAGATCAATCCTCAAACATTGCATGATTAGGATCTAATTAAATTGTGGGATGGGAAGTAGATGAGGTAGTACCTATTACCTGTTTATTATCAAACCTTTGGGAGTTACTTCTACGTTTGCTGATTATGTCATGCTATGCCAGTAGACGTGGATTGGGTGAGTGTATCCATGACAGATGTGAGATTGTTAAATTAATGATTTATTTAAGGTGGCAACTTAAACACACATCTGGGTGGATTGAGGCACCTGGTTTCCAGGACTTGCCTGTTTTTCTTTGGACCGCCACCCAGGCTCAAAGGGATCATGAGATTATTCATGCTAGAAACTTCCGTGTGCAGCCACATGCTACTATGGGCTCTAGCATAGTTGACTAAGTTGTGTGAAATCTTACGGGTAGACTAGCTGATGTAGGGGTTGTAGGTTGGTACGGTCTACCCATAGGTAAGGTGCTAGCGCTTCTGAAAGACTATGTCTCGGTCATCCGTTTCTCAAACACCATGTAGTGCGAGAAATCAACGGAGGAGATCGAGTCTTGTGGGGAAAAGTGCACAAACCTCTGCAGAGTGTATAAACTAATCATGGTTAGCCGTGTCCCCGGTTATGGACATCTTGAGTATCTAGTACTTGGATATCATGTGAATCTCATCATGTTACTCTAATTAATATTGTTGGGTTGTTAATGAGTACTTTTAATTGGGATTGAGGATCTGTCAACCATTCTCAATGTTTAACAACCACCATGATAGTTAAATAAATTTATTCCTTTGCAAGAGGGAAAAATTGGCTTTATGCAAAAGCTGTAACCATAGAGCTTTCCACCAGCCATATATGCATGTAGTATAGGCTTACTCTTTCATTATTCTCTATGTGTTACTTTGCCAGCATATTCCATGTGCTGACCCGTTTTCGGGCTGCAACGTTTCATGTTGCAGACTTTTCGGACGACGAGTAAGGTGTTTAGGTCGTGGTTCTATACTCAGTGATGCCGTTGGAGTTGATGGACTCGCTTATTCTTCCAAGCCTTCCGCTGTTATCATTATTAGACGGCCTTAAGCCATATTTATTTTTTTAAGTTCTCTCTTGAGACATTCGATGTAATAAGTGTGTGATTGCTACTCTGTTATAAATCCTTGAGTATTGTGTGGTGTCAAGGCATTCGATCCCAGGATGACCTTGAGCACGTAGATCAGATTGTTTGAGGTCTGGTCGCTACATGTTCACAGATATCTGCACATTCATACATAATGTCCACATCCATGATTCACTTCAAAGCCAAAAAAATGTGAGGTGAGTTATAAATAAAGAAAATCCTCTACTAGTTCCCTGCTACCCTTTGCGAGCACAACAAGTCAAGACCATGCGTAAATTAATTATATTTTAGTCATTTTTGTGTTCTAAAATGCCTGTTTGGCTCATGGAAGGGCGTGTTGCGGCACGCAGCAGATTCAATGAAGGCAAAGGGCAGTCTTAGGCTGGTTGCGGGGAGGAGGCGTGCTCACCGGGCCTGCGGCGAGTGCAGCCCTCTTGGCCGTGGCGCGGTTCAATGCCTGCGCTATGAGAGGTCGCGTCCGTGTTAGAGCAATCACTCCCTCCAGTCCTTTTTTGTTTGGGTATAACAAAATCTCATTTTCCATTCACATTTTACAAGTAAAATTTGTGGACATACTTTGACCCAAAGTACGATGGGGACTAGTAAACCAGAATGGAGGTAGTAGTTTTTTTAATCAAAGAAAGGTTTCCCCTTCCGATTTTCATTACTGAAAACCAGCATCTAAATCTAAACCATAGTATTTGCCCTAGAACTACCAGGTTCAACATCTCGCAATATAAACCCATACAACCTCCATCACAAAAAGAAACCATACAACCATACGCCAAGGAGGTACGTAGTACTATGATTTCCATTTTCGCTCCATACCCATCGTTCTAAAAACTACTTACTACTTATAACGCGCCATTGAAAATCGGAACTCTTAACCCCGCTAAAAAACGATATTTTAAATGTGGCTACTCGATCTGTGGCAACTGGCGAGCCACCGCGCTCCAAGTCGTTCACCTGTGGTCCCGACCATCAACTCCTACGGATCAAATTATCACGCGAGCTGACTATTCCTACAAAGGTGATCCACCACGTACCCTTTACCCGCCAATGCAGCAATCGTGCACCTAGGGTTTAGGGTTTATTTGTTAACGTCGCCTTTACGTAACACTCATGTGTGCGAGACAGCGAGAGGCCGACTGCGTGCGTGCGCCTTTTCTCTTTGTATATGTACTCCACCATTTGTCTGGTGTCCAAAAAATTATAATAACTACTAGCAATGTGCCAATGCGTTGCCACACGATCAAAGTAGATTAATACAGTGGCGGAGCTAGATGCAGATTACGCCTGGGGCTGTGCTATGTTGAGTGATAAACTTCTATGATTTTCTATGCTTTGCATGAAGAAATTACAAAGGAAGTTGTTTCTAGGCCTGGGGCTATAGTCCTAGCTGCCCCAGGCCTGTCTCCGCCACTGGATTAATACATATTCACCGATTTGATAGAAAAAAAAGTCTAGTTTTGAAATACTTATATCACTAAAAATATGTTATGTTTCACTCAAAATATATTCCTTTGGCGGTTTTGATGAGATAAGGGAGGAATGTTGTTGGTTTCAAGATTCGAGAAGTGGTATATGTCTAATTTCTACTCTTACTAGCAAGATGCCCGTGTGTTGCACATAACATCAAGATCTCGTGGGAGAAAAGGATGAACGAGGGAAGGCCTTATCTGCAAATGTGGTGAAGAGTGCGGGTAAATTGCCATATTTTCCTTCCTATCTGTCAGATATAAATCAGACGACCTACATTGCAGGATGGCAGGCCCACCATCATCACCAACTCTATTTTTTATCCCTACTCTTATAATAAGCATTGTCGGTGATGATCGTGTGCCTGCCATCCTGCAATATAGGCCGTCCGATCTATATCGATGGATAGGAAGGAAACTATGGCAATTTTGCAAAAGATACCCACACCCTCTCCACATTTGCAAATAAGGCCTTCCTCGCTCATCCTTTTCCCTGTAAGATAAACTACTCATACAAATGCATCTTGATGTTCCAGGTACACGCATGGGCATCTTGCTAGTTGTTGCAAAAAGCCCATGTGTCTGTGTGAGAGAGGGAGAGTGGAGGAGGACGGAGTGCATGTGTGACAAAGACACAAGGAGTGTGTGTGCGATAGGTATCAGCTTAAATTAAGGCGATAGTGTGTGTGTGCATGATCGAGAGGGCGTGTCTCAAGAAGGGAAGAAAAATCTACATAGATACAAGGAGCAGGAGAGAGACATGTATGCGATGGTGGAAGCACGAGTGTGCGGGTGTATAAACCTATCTAGAGGCTAGCTAGTCGATAAATGTTTGTGAGAGAAATATGAGTCGGGGTGCGAAAGCGAGAGTTTTGTGTGTGTGAGAGAGAGGCGATAGTCGGGAAGGGGAGTGGAAGCAGGAGTTGTGTGTGTGTGTCTGAGAGAGAGAGAGAGAGAGAGAGAGACGGTAGTCGGGGTTGTCGATCGGTAAACAAATGAATAATGTCGATGGGATGGAGATGAAAAGGAGACCGCAACAAATGTTGTGTCTCAGGAGAGATAGAGAGAGTAATTTTAGTGGTATGAGTCATATGTAGAGACATATAGGGTGTGTGAGAGAATCCCATAGAGATAAAGACAAAGTGAAAGACAGTGGAGACTGTGTGTTTGGCGGTGAAAAGAAAGCTTAGGTACCGAGTGATACCAGAGAACAGAGAGACGTGAGAGATAATGAAAACCGTGTAATGTATAATGATAGGGAGAGTGTGACACTTCTCAAGGGAGACGTCGAGAGACCATGTTTGCGAGGATAGGAGAAACATGAAGTGAGCGTCTTGGGTGAGCTGGAGAAAAGAGAGTGATAGCTACGAAGGAGCATACATGCGAGAGAGATGGGCGTGAAAGGAGTGAACAAAAAGGGATTCAAATATTTGAATTGAGATGATGATACATGTAATCCATACTGAACCAAAATTGATCTATCAAACATGCATACTCATATGAATTCACGCACATCTATGTTATTTAATATGTAGATATTACTGATCCATACATTTTAGTAGAACATAATTTGGTTAAATTTTTTTGAATTCAACCTTAAGATTTCGAGATCGTTGTATTTGTAAATCATATTATACATATAAAGGAGCAGAATTCTTTGTTGTGCTTTTGAAAGCATATATATAGAAAAATGATGTATATAGAATGTAATTCCAATTGAAAATGGACCCCGCCCTAAAAAAATAGAATACAAACGGGATTCGAATTGAGTTGGCACGGTAAACGTGCACTCTGCAAAATTTGAACGAAGCGGGGAAAGTCGGAGTAACCACCCGAAACCAAAATCTGCGAGATGGAAATCACTACTGCCTATCCCTGCCACGCAAAGCCTATCTGCTGGATTTCTATAGGTTTCGATAGGGGTAGGTTTGTAATTTTACCCAAACGTGAAGTAACCGCCTCTCACCCGGATTCATACACGGTGGGCGCCAAAACACAGTGTGTCCTCGGCCGAAATCGACTCCCTCCCCGATTCATATTCCTACACGGTGGGCGCCAAAAACAAACTCTCCTCGGAAAATATTCGGTGTATGCGAGATTACCGTCCTATACCCAACCGACTAATGTTGCTGTGATGTAGTAGAAATTTGAACGGGGCTAAGTTTGTAAATTTCCTTGCATTTGAGACAAGCGCTACTGAATACATGGTTCCCCTTCCTCTCTACCTCCCTTTTCCCCATTCGTACTCCGTGGGCGCCAAAACACCCTCTCCACCCCACCTCCTCCGTCCGCCGCCGTCCGCCACCCCATCCACCGTCCTCCTCCACCATGCGAAGATGATACCCGACGCCGCCGTCCATTACAAGAGATCGACCTCTCTCATCCACGGCTTCGGACGGGATCCTTGCATCCGTCCTCTCGCTTCATCCCCGCCGCCGTCCACCTTGCCGGCGCTGCTCCTCGACCGTCTCGCCCACCGCATTCTGCCGCCACCGTCTACCCTCCTAGATCTGCTTCCACGCCACCGACAGCCATCGCTACCGCAGCACCATCAAATTCTCATGAGATGCGACACGGCGCCGCACTGTGAGGCGGTACTCTTTCAGATTCTGCTCAACTTATTTATCGCAGCAAGAAAATAGATCGCCACTGCTTTACTCTGATTTCTTGTCTTGGTTACGAAGTTGCCTTTGTCCGGTTTGCACCTTCAGATCCGCCATGGCACGCTCAACACTATACTCCCAATGCTTATGGTTTTCCCCTTCTATATTCCACACTAGTTAAATCACAGTATACTAAATTTCAAAATTGGGTCAGTCGATTTTTGAGAGCTCGCCGGAGTTTGCCGGTGCGAAGGAAGGGGCTCGGGTGGGGACGGTGGTTGTGGGGCGGTGGTGGGGCCTCGTCGAAAAAGAGAACTCGACGCTGGTGGGGGGGGGGGTGCGGGTGTCGGAGGAAACAGCGGTGGGGCGGTGGTTCGCCATGACCCGTCTGCAAGGTGTTCTCATGGGAAGCACAGTATGTTCCTTGTCAGGAAGGGGAGCAGGGACATCTGCAGTCAACAGCTAATAGAGCTGGCCTGTACGTGATCGATAGGCTTTCAATTAGTAGCGGCAATACAACACCGTAATTTCCACCCAGTTCCACTTTCCCGATTTATATATCCTGGTTATGGTGTACCCCTGTTATGTACACTATGATCTGCCTAGTTGTTGTGTGCTCTTGTTATCATGGTTTGGCAATAAACTCTCTATACAGTATATTATGAACCTATCATCTGCCAGCTATCCTTACTTCTGGAGCCTATTTTTTTGTGTACTTGTGCCAGATTATATAAATGCACGCACCATATTACAACACACATGAGCTCTCTCATCAGAATCCAGTGATAGCACACAAGTGTTTACGGGGGCGCCCATATATTAGAATATCATCTGCATTACAAAGATAATCTCACAACTATTTATGTTTTCATGGTTCTCAGATATTATATGTAAGTGAATATCAGAATCCGCGCATCAGAAGAATATTGTGGAACACTGCAACGACTTACAGAATTGGCACCAAGGCATTGAGTGCCATTCTGGATGCAATGAAACTCATACGCTCCCCACCTGTAGATTCTTGTTCAGAATATGATCCTAATGACTATTCTAACCTCGAGGAGTCAAAGGCAGATGGCCTGTCATGTTCACCTATCAAGGTGCCTGTTCTAAATTGGCAAGGTTTTATTAATTGCGCGTATCTTGCATAAGTTGTCTGGCATTTTCTCTACTTTGTTGCACCGCCATTTGCTTAGTTTACTCATCATATATGTCAAGATACCATGCCCATCCATTATCAATACATATTCCATCTGTCATCATACCATGCTTTTTCACTCTAATGCTGTTCTTGTGCATCAGACATCAGAAAGGAAGAGGGTGATTGCCGAACCTGAAGGAGCACCAGCAAAGTCCTTGAAAAACATGGTGATGCTGGAGAAATCAGACGGCACCCCACTTATATTGGCTCTACAACCAGTGACACAAAACATAGGACCGACTCCAGCAGACTGTACCCATACTTCACTAGCTACACCACTAGCCCCACCACATAGGATCTGCACTCCAGCAAAAGGTATGCCGATTTCAGTTGCCATAGCACCAGCCGTACCACAGAAAAATCCCACTCCAGCAAAAAGTATAGCAAGTCAACCGGCCGAAGACCTATGCCAACTGCAGAGACAACCAATTCCTGCAGATTGGAACCCCATTCCAGTTATTCCCAGTTTAAAAGACAATGCTTTCAATGTTGTTAGGGACTACGTGCATATATTCCCATCATGGGAAGATTATAGTGAAGACAGACACCATTTTCACATCTTCCTGTCCCACTTAAGTGTAAGTGCTATAATTCACGGTGATTATTTTCCTATTTTTTGCTGATTGAACACATCAGTGATTTACATTACATTGTTGTAAGTAGGTGAGGGTCAATCTGGATAGTCATGACGACCAAAGCTTGCTTGCGCTTTTCAAGGAAGCATTGCAGCAGTATCGATGTTACCTGAGGAAATCACACTTCGATGGCAAGTCTATAAACGAATTTCGGTGAAGTCTCCGTGCTAAATTAGAAGACATTGAATGGAAAAACCTTGTTATGCATCGATCTCGTTCCGAGGATGAGGGTCTCGTCTATGAAATCACATGACAATTTGAACTTCTACTTTTCTGCATGTGCCTTACGGATATTTTTTGCAGGAAATCTGCTCGAAGAAGAATTCCGGTTTGATAAGAATGATAGGATATCACAAATATACTGCCCGCTGCTTTGCTCTTGTTAGTACCTGTTGTCATGTATCACTGTACTTGCATACATACCTGGTTCATTATGTGGCAGCAGTATGCATGATAGCTTGCTTATCAATTGTTCGCTCCAAATTATCTGATGTGTATGAATGGTTACATTAGTGTAGAATATATCCAATGCCAATGTTTTTTTAGCTCTGCATTGTTCTTGTAAGTACATGTTGTACTTTATCAGTGTACTTATAATGACAGGTAGTTGTTCATGTACCATCATCTGCAGCTTATTTTCCTTTGCCCTCCATTTTCTACACATCAGATCTATATTTACTCTTACCATAAGGTTGGTACTGAAGAAGTTTAGCTGTGCATTGCTCTTGGCTGTAGCTTTTGCCTGTATCGCTGCACTTACATTTATAGCTACTTGGTTATGTAGCATCACTCTTCATCTTATCTTAAATATTCTCCATTTTTTCGTATATTATCACATCTAAATTTACTCTTAACAAAATGTAGAATAAAGGCAATGCTTTTGAAGAAGATTCTGTGGTAAACTTCTTGAATTGCCCCCCCATCAGCATGGACAAGGCCTTTATAGAGCCTGTCTTCACCAATAATGTAAGTTTGTCCATCTCAAGCCTTCAAACTTTGTTGTATATATTTGGTTAGGCATGACTTCAACAGCTATTTATTTTTGGTGTTTGCATCAAATTGCTTGTTTAAAGTTTATTATGTAGTTCATAAACAAAAGTTTGTCCTTTCTCAATTTAAGTTTTCAGTTGTACAACCAAGTTCCTTCTTCATACCATGTAAATTAAACTATACAGAGCAAGTGATCTTCTTTTGCCGCATGTATGCTTCATTCTTCATCCGTAATCCGGTGGTGTGGTGAACCTACCCACTACAAAGACAATGTCATATTCTGCAATGTATTAACTATGAACAATGTCATATCATTGTACTATTATTCAAACTATCTCTTTATTTGCCAATCTAAAATGGTTTAAATTGACAAAGACACTAACCATTGATACTTATGAGTTCTTGATCGTAATCCATTGGTGTCGTGAAGCTGCCAACTCCTTCACAATGTCATTTCCTGCCATGTCTTGACCTGAACAATACCATATTGTGTTAATGCAAATTTAAACTGTGTCACTTTATTAAATCAAGAAGAAATGTGATGAATTGTCAAGACCGATACTTTTATGTGTAAAACCTGTCATCCGTCTTCGCTTGTTTATCTTTCAGAGTGAGGAAGATATAAGTGTTGAACAAGCGCAATCTCATCATCTTGTTTCACTGCTTGCCCTGCAGCTCCAAAGAGGCTAACCTTTCTTGAACTCTATTGAAGTTTGTCGGTTTTGTATATTATTTTGTCGGTGTGTTTATTTGCCTTGGTGGCGATCTTTGATGCCCAAAGTGTATGTAATCTGCTATCTGCTTGTGCTTTATTATCATAGTGGCGAACTTTGATGCCCAGTGGATGTAATATGCCATAATTTCTTTATTGTATATAGTCTAGGTTTTTTCTTATTCACGACGCTGCAGTTATTTTACTGTATATATATCCTGTCTTCGCAGTAAACCGGCCAAACCGTATAATTACAGTACATAATCGGGCTGTCATGCAATCACGATGTAGGTTGGACCAGAAACGTGCCGAACAGCTCACGGGCCGGCAGCAGCCCGAAATGAACCCCGACCCATGCTTGTGCGAATCAAATCACGGGCTTTTAACAAGCCAAAATTGTCTCGGTCCTTGTTTGGCCCAATCAGATATCGGCTGCAAGCAGGCCGGATGCAAACCGGGCCGTAGTTAGGCCCAACTATATGACGGGCTTTTAACAGGCCGAAATTAATATAGGGCCGAAATGTTAAACATGCCCTTAACAAGCCAAAAGTAATATTAGGCCGAATTACTAAGTGGGCCTTTAGCAAGTGGGCCCAAAAGCATAGTGTCCAGTTGATGGGCCGAATCTGATATGGGCCATAATTGAGCCCAAAGCCTCTTAAAGGGCCGGACTTAATCTGGGTCATAATTTGGCCCAGAACATGGTAGGCTTTTAACGGGCCGGATCTCATATGGGCCACTATTAGGCCCGGAGCATGGCAGGCCATTAATGGACCAGATCAAATATGGGCCGACATTTGGCCCAAAACATGGCAGCCAGTTAATGGGTCGGCCTACTAGGTTCCTCAAAATCTTGTGGGCCTACAGCTGGGCCGGCCCATTAATGTCGGTGAAATCTCGTGGGCCTTTAGCTGGGCCGGCCCATTATGATCCACAATAATCTTGTGGGCCTTTACCTGGGCCGGCCCATTATGGCACCCAAAAATCTTGTGGGCCTTTACCCGGGCTGGCCCATTATGGCCCGCAAAATCTTGTGGGCCTTTAGCTGGGCCAGCCCATTATGGTCCGCAAAATCTCGTGGGCCTTTAGCTGGGCTGGCCCATTATGGTCCGCAAAATCTTGTGGGCCTTCAGTTGGACCGGACCATTTAAACTTAATGGGCCGGTCCGCGTGTCAACATATCATAGGCGCGTCTCGCCCATTGGATGAGTGACACCTGTGCCAACGCGGACCTGACACGTGTCTCCTCCAGCCAATGATGATTTTACACGTGGAAAATCCCCATTGGTCGGGGCTGTTAACGGGTTATCGGATCCACCCGACCCGATAGCTTAACAGCGTGCCGTTATGGTGGATGCCACGCGTCGGTCACCCTTGACGAAAGCACTTCTGTGACGCGCGATTTATCGTCATGGAAGTGGACACTTCCGTGATGATAATTTTGGTAATGGCATGGAACACTTCTACGACAGCACATGTATGACTATCTTGATTCTGTCATAAATTTGTTATGGATGTACATGCATGACAAAACACGTGACCTACTGTGACAAACACGTATCATCACGGAAGTGTATTTTTTTGTAGTGAAAGGCTTCAGCCTGATAAGCTCGAACCTAAATCGGAGAAGTGTGTCTTCATAGGATACCCTAAGGAAATAATTGGGTACACCTTCTACCACAGATCTGAAGGCAAGATCTTTGTTGCTAAGAATGGGTCCTTTCTAGAGAAGGAGTTTCTCTCGAAAGAAGTGAGTGGGAGGAAAGTAGAACTTTATGACGTAATTACACCTTCTCTCTTTGTAGAGTAGCACATCACAGAAAACCTTTCCCGTGATGCCTACACCAAATAGAGAGGAAGCTAATGATGATGATCATGAAACTTTGGATCAAGTTACTACTGGACTTTGTAGGTCGAACAGAGCATGTTCCGCACCAGAGTGGTACGGTAATCCTATCCTGGAGAGTTAATTGCACAGAAGTACCACAATTGGGGCATTAAATGCAGATTGGTACCAAGTTTGGTGAATTTTACATGTCAGTACCAAGTCTGGGGCTAGCCGTTGCAAAAAGGTCTAAACCGCAGGTAAACACGTATTGACGGTGTATCTGACCAGCAGGGCCAGCTCGTCAGGTGCTGAAGTGGCATATTTTTTTAGAAAACTCCCTTGTTTCATAAGTAATCACATAAATGCCCAATTATTTTGTGGGAAAAAGGTTGTTATGAGATGTTTTTTTTTCGTTCATAATTTTCACAACCGAATCGGACTTGTTTGAAAATTTGCGTCAGCTAGAACAAATAAATAAAAGGACAGTAAATCGAAGCACGCGCAATATTCGATCCGGCGACCTGCTTTTCAGCCGCGCTTCGCGATAGCCACCCCGCCACAGCAGCACTTGTGTCATAGAGCAGGCGAGGTCCGTTTTATACCATCTCCCACGCGCTGGGCCGGCCCACCGAGGTCTGCATTGTTTTTTTCGTTTCACACTTACCTGCCGCGCCTGTTGGGGCTCGTTCGTTGCCCAGATTTCTTTTCATTTCATCTCTCTTACTTATTAATTATGCTTTACTTTTTTTCCTGGTCTTAGCTTATTTTTAGGTTTTTCTTTCTTATTTTTTCATTCACTAGGTTGGTTTTTCTACTGCATGTTTTAACATATTTACTGAACATTATTTATGATGGGTTTCAGTATGTGATGAACAGGTTTTCAAATATGCACGAACATTTGTTAATGTATGTTGACCACCTTTTCTGCTTATAGTGAACACTTTTCAATGCACGATGAAGTTTTCTTTACAAAGGGTGAACATTTATTTAATGTAATAAACTTTTGGTTATATTCTTGCATTTCAAGCGACACTGCAGATCATTCTTGCATTTCAAGAGACACGTCGATTTTTTAATAAAAATTGACCAGTTTTAATGCATTTCAAAAATTTATTATGATTACACATTTATTTTAAATACATGTTGTCAACTTTTTAAGTAACAGTGCATTTAAAAAATACAATCAATATACGAGTAACTTAAACAAAAAACTGTGTGTTGGGCATATATGTTTTTTTTATAGTTGTGTATTTGAATAATATAATTCTATCCCGCAAGAAAAAGAATAATATAATTCTAATATGGAGAGTGCCTATGTTCTTGTCTGGTGCTTAACACTAAATAATGCGTTTCTCAGAAAAACTCAATAATGCTAATATGTAATCACAAAAAATATATTTCTTCATATCATGATTAAAAACACAGCAACTCAGCGCACAGCCTCGTTGGGCCAACCGCCCGACCCATCGTTTCTGTGCTAGTATAATAAGCCTCGCGCCTCTTCCAAGTCGAAAGCGATGCCGTGGCCGGGTGGCTAGTGCGTGGCGCTGCTGCACAGCAGGTCGCGGGTTCGATTCTTTCTGGCCTTCAATTTTCGTTTGCTTTATTTATTTATTCAAACCGACTCAATTTTTCAAATGAGTCCGATTGAGTGGTGGAAATTACGAACAGAAAAAAACCTCTCATAGTATCTTTTTTCACTAAAATAACCGGGCATTTATGTGATTACCTACAAAGCAAGGGAGTTTTCTACAAAAAACATGCCACTTCAGCACCTGATGGGCGGGCCCTGCTGTTCAGATACACCGTCAATATGTGTTTACCCGCGGTTTAGACTTTTTTGCAACGGCTGGCCCCAGACTTGGTACTGACATGTAAAAATTACCAAACTTGGTACCAATCTGCATGTAATGCCCCAATTGTGGTACTTCTGTGCAATTAACTCTGTCCTGGAAGTCATGTTATTAGACCATGGAGAATCTACGAACTATGAAGCTATGATGAGCCCAGATTCCAATAAATGGCTTGAGGCCATGAAATCTGAGATAGGATCCATGTATGAGAACAAAGTGTGGACTTTGGTGGACTTGCCCGATGATTGGCAAGCCATTGAGAATAAATGGATCTTCAATAAGAAGACAAACGCTGATGGTAATGTCACTATCTACAAAGCTCGACTTGTCAAAAAGTGTTTTTGACAAGTTCAAGGGCTTGACTACAATGAGACTTTCTCACCCGTAGCGATGCTTAAGTCCGTCCGAATCATGTTAGCAATTGCCGCATTTTATAATTATGAAATCTAGCAAATGGATCTCAAAAACTGCATTCCTTAATGGGTATTAAAGAAGAGTTGTATATGATGCAACCAGAAATTTTTGTCGATCCTAAAGGTGCTAACAAAGTGTGCAAGCTCCAGCGATCCATCTATGGACTGGTGCAAGCATCTCGGAGTTGTAACATACGCTTTGATGAGGTGATCAAAGCGTATGGTTTTATACAGACTTATGGTGAAGTCTGTATTTACAAGAAAGTGAGTGGGAGCTCTGTAGCATTTATGATATTATATGTGGATGACATATTGCTGATTGGAAATGATATAGAATTTCTGGACAGCATAAAAGGATACTTGAATAAGAATTTTTCAATGAAAGACCTCGGTGAAGCTGCTTACATATTAGGCATCAAGATCTATAGAGATATATTGTAACATCCCCAGTATCACACCACAGTAATCCCTTATGATCATGCAAAGTCATCATCATTTGCATTGATTAATCACAGTGGTTAAATATCTCGTTTCACAATCCTTCCGTGAACTCAATTCAAATTCAAAGTGAAATTTGAAGTTGCACAAAAGATGCTGGAAAAATGTTCACCATTTAGCAAATATTCCAAAACAACTTGTTGTTAAGGAAAAAAACATCACCATCAAGTCAAAGTGGGTCAAAGCATTTAAATCAGTGCCAAAACAACACTATAAATGCCTAAATTCATTATGAAAAATGCCAAAGGATTCCAAAATTTCCCTAACTTCCTGTGGCAATGTGGAATGTACCATAGTATTTTTGTGACTAAGTTTAACATTTTTATTAAGTCATTTGATGGCTCAAATTATTGCAAAACTATCTCGGAAATAAAACAGAGATAAAAATAGAAAAAGGCCTAGACTACTCTGGGGCTGGGCCTAAGTGCACAGTGCACTTGGCCCAACCCAACTCAGGCTTCTCCCACCTCGCCACAGGAGGCGGGGCTCGTGGCGGGCATCGCCGCCATGGCCATTCCTCGGCGCGTGCCGCCATCTGCCGGCTCCTCTAGAGCATAAAGGCCGACTCCGTGACCCCCAGCACGAACCCTAGCCCCCACTTGCCCTCCCCTCGCCGCCGCCGCCTCTCCCTCTCTGCCTTGTTCGCCGGCCTTGATCGCCCGGCGTGCCGCCGTCAATCCCTGCTGCCACCGACCACCGTTCGTCACACCGACGAGTCCGGGAGGATCGCCACCGTCGACTACGTCCGCCCAGGCGTCAATTCGAGTGGAGCCGCCTGTCGCGCCGCCATCGACCTCGTTTCCACAGCGTACATCGTTGTCGTCCGCGACGCCTTCTCCTTCGTCGATTGCCGCATGTTGTCACCGTCGGACCACCTCTCCGGTCCACCCGACCCTCCCCGAAGCGCTTAATGGACTCGTGGTGAGCAACTCCTCGGATCCCCTTTTCTCGCTTCGATTGGGTCGATTTTTTTTGCGTCCCGAACACATCCGATCTCAGCGTCTGCGTCAGACGACGTATGTGCGTGAGCTGCTGCTGCTTTTTCTACTTAAGCGATGCTCGGCTGCTGCGTCTCGCTGGTTGCCGCCGCATGACCTGCTCGCTATCGCCGCCGCCCTTGCTACCGCTTGATGTCGCTGCCGCAAGCTGTTGCTGCTCCCGCTTGTTGCTGCTCATTGCTAGTGCCCGCCACGATGCTCTCGGCTGCTAGCGACTCATCGCTCCTAGATGTTGCCGATTGCGGCCATCGATTCTTCCTCTCTGCTGCTGTTAGTTGTTGTTCGGCCGATGCTAGTTGCTACTAAGTGGCCATGGCCGTGCCCATGTCCAAGCCCGTGTGGTGTGCGTGTGTATGCACAACCACCGCCGCCGGCCGTGCTTTTTATCTTAGGGGCTAATTACTAATTAGTTTAACTACTAGCCAATGACGGTGGCCCCATGATTAGCTAATCTAATTTAATTAAAGTCTAGTTAACCATAGCCAATGACACGTAGGACCCACGAAATTATTCATTGGTTGACCTAGTCAACAGCTGATTGTATTGTTGACTTTGACCTGACCCCACATGTCATTGATCGTGGCTGGCAACACACTAGGTGACAAAAGTAAATTTATAGTTTTAATTGCGAAATTAATAATAAATTTCAGTATATTGCTAAAACTTTGAAAAATCATATAAAATAAACCGTAACTCGGATGAAAATGTTTTCTACATGAAAGTTGCCCAGAAAAATCCAACGAATTCGAATATGCGGTCCGTTCATCTGTCACATGCCTCTAGCATGCTGAACATGGAACATTCCCCCTCCGGTCATCTGTCTGACACAGGTCCGGAACCGAGAATACATTCCCAGTTGAATTCCCCCTTCACCTATATCGTGTAGCCATATGTTAGGTCACACCCGACACAGCATATTGCCATGTTACGCTTTGTGATACTATGTTTGCTTTATATTTACTGTTTCTCCCCCCTCTTCTCTTCGGTAGACCCCGAGACCGATGCTGCCCCTGTGATCGACTACGTCACCGACGACCCCTCCTTGCTAGAGCAACCAGGCAAGCCCCCCCTTGATCATCCCGATATCGCCCATTCCATTCTCTCATGCTTGCATTAGATTTTGCTACTGTTATTGATTGCTCCTATTCTGATGCATAGCCTGCTTTTGTATCTGCTGTTGTTTCCTTACCTGCTTATCCTAAACTGCTTAGTATAGGTTGGTTAGTGACCCATCGCTGACCCCACCTTGTCCTTGTTGCCCCGCTTCATCATTGAAGACCCGATCAACAGGATCGAAGACCAGGCCCCGACACTGCACATCACTTCCCCTTAGTTGCTTGACACTATTGGGTTACTATCGAGTACCGAGGGTGAGACCTCATCAACACTTCTGATGTTAACCCTGTAGTGTAGTTATTCGGTCGTGGTCATCGAGGGTGATTTCCTCTTTAACCACTTCTGATACGACTCTGTCGTGCAACCCCTCAAGTGTGGACCTCGAGGGTGAATCCTCTTACGTTCACCTTGATGACTACATCGAGTGGAATTCACCGGGGGTGATTCCTCGGGTTTTCCCCTTGATGTTTAGCCACACGTTACTATGATTACTATGACTTTACACCGAGCCATGTTACTAAAGACGGTCAACCACGAGGGTGCCAGCGAGCTTAATTGCAGTGATGTGGAGTCGGATTGACCGGAGGGTGCCCGCGAGATAATTACGAGGCGTGGCGGGCATTCCTAGCCCTTGCCGCAAGTCCTCAAGACGGGCAACGGGTCACATCTTCGTGAGTCTCGCTTGTTACCGCTGCCTAATCCACTACGATTTGGATATTTGATCCGAGGGGCCTCGCCCGATAGCACTAACCATCACGTGGGCATAGTATGGGCGTTCGCGTCGTATGCATCAGCCGAAGCTTAATAGACGTCGGCGATCGAGTGGCGCGCGGGTTGGACTGCGTGGCGCCTTTTTGTTGAAGGAGGTAGCTAGGTCTGCTCACCGCCGCAGACATAACGTGCAGGAGTTCCCGGGGAGATGGCCCATGACCCCTGGGGGCATAGGTTTAGTCCGGCGTGCTGGCCTCTCTATTAAGCCTAGGTCGGGTTGCGGCGTATTGTTTGGCCGAGGCCGGGCATGACCCTGGAAAGTGTGTCCGGCCGGAGTTAAGCGAGCGTGGTGGGTAAGTTGGTGCACCCCTGCAGGGAAGAAAACATCTATCGATAGCCTGTCCTACGGTAACGGACACTTGGAGTTGTATCCCGATCGATACAACTAGAACTGGATACTTGAGATGAGACATGGATATGAGCAATGGATTGCGATGAGAATTGGATTGTGATGATAACTGGATAGTATGGCTCTGGGATGCCTTTCTCGCAGGGAGTCGAGAAAGGATCTCCGGCCGAGGTTGATAACACTTCTACTACTTTATTTTATGTTACTCTACTCCCTCCAGATGCTGCAAGATGGTGGTTTCCAACAGATGCTAGTCTTCGATAGGACTAGGCCTTCTCTCTATTCTGGCATTTCTGCAGCCCAGTCCACATATACAACCTTCCTTTGATAATGTTGCATATGTAGTGTAGACCCTTGCTTGCGAGTACTTTGGATGAGTACTCACGGTTGCTTTGATCCCCCTTTTCCCCCTTTCTTCTTCTTTCCGGTTGATGCAACCAGATGTCGGAGCCCAGGAGCCAGATGCCACCTTTGACGACTGCTACTACCTCGAGGGTGCCTACTACTACATGGAGACCGTCGACGACCAGGAGTAGTTAGGAGGCTCCAGCAGGAGGCCTTGCCTTTTCGATCGTTGTTGCTTTTGGTGCTAGCCTTCTTAAGGCAAACTTGTCTAACTCATGTCTCACTCAGATATTGTTGCTTCCACGACTCTTGTGTATTCGAGCTTATGTATTCGAGCCCTCGAGGCCCCGGCTTGTAACATAAAGCTTGTGTTATTTTAATTTGTGTCTAGAGTTGTGTTGTGATATCTTCCCGTGAGTCCTTGATCTTGATCGTACACATTTGCGTGTATGATTAGTGTACAATTGAATCGAGGGCGTCACATAGATCAAGACGCTTGATAAGATATTCCAATGACTACATACCTTGACAAGATTTTGAAGGAGTTCAAAATGGATCAGTCAAAGAAGGAGTTCTTGCCTGTATTGTAAGGTGTGAAGTTGAGTAAGACTCAAAGCCCGACTACGGCATAAGATATAGAGAGAATGAAAGTCATTCCCTATGCCTCAGCCATAGGTTCTATAAGGTATGCCATGCTATGTACCAGGCCTATTGCGTACCTTGCCATGAGTTTGGCAAGGGGATACAATAGTGATCCAGGAGTAGATCACTGGGCAGTGGTCAAAATTATCCTTAGAGGACTAAGGAACTATTTCTTGGTTATGAAGGTGATAAAGAGTTCATCGTAAATGGTTACATAGATGCAAACTTTGACACCGATTCAGATGACTATGAGTCTCAATCTGGATACATATTGAAAGTGGGAGCAATTAGCTAAAGTAGCTCCATGCAGAGCATTGTAGACATAGAAATTTGCAAAATACAAACAGATCTGAATATGACAGACCCGTTGACTAAACTTCTCTCACAAGCAAAACATGAGCACACCTTAGTACTCTTTGGGTGTTAATCACATAGCGATGTGAAATAGATTATTAACTCTAGTAAACTCTTTGGGTGTTGGTCACATGGCGATGTGAACTATGGGTGTTAAACACATGGCGATGTGAACTACATTATTGACTCTAGTGCAAGTGGGAGACAGATGCAAATATGTGATACGTCTCCAACGTATCTATAATTTTTGATTGTTCCATGCTGTTTTATTATCAATCTTGGATGTTTTATAATCATTTTATATCATTTTTGGGACTAACCTATTTACATAGTGCCAAGTGCCAGTTGCTGTTTTTCCATGTTTTTTTACATCACAGGAAATCAATATCAAACGGAGTCCAAATGCCACGAAACTCCACGATGATTTTGTATGGGTCTGAAGGAAGGCAATCGGCCCTGGTTGCACCTGGGGGGTGCCCCGAGGGGGGCACAACCCACCAGGGCGCGCCAGGAGGCCCAGGCGCGCCCTGGTGGGTTGTGCCCACCTCGGGTGCCCTCCAGACCGCCTCTTTGCTCTATAAATACCCCAAAAATCCACAAACCCTAGGGGAGTCGACGAAATATTCATCCAGCCGCCGCAGAGTCCAGAACCACCACATCGAATCTAGACACCATCACGGAGGGGTTCACCACTTCCTTTGGTGCCTCTCAGATGATGCGTGAGTAGTTCTTTGTAGACCTTCAGGTCCGTAGTTAGTAGCTAGATGGCTTTCTCTCCCTCGCTGAATTCTCAATACAATGGTTCTTGGAGATCCATATGATGTAACTCTTTTTGCGGTGTGTTTGTTGGGATCTGATGAACTTCGAGTTTATGATTAGTTATATCTTTTTATATCCCTGAAAGTTATTTGAGTTTCTTTGATCTCTTATATGCATGATCTCTTATAGCCTCATATTTCTTCTCCGATATTTGGTTTTTGTTTGGACAACTTGATCAATTTATCTTGCAATGGAAAGAGGTGCCCGGTAGTGGGTTCGATCTTACGGTGCTTGATCTCAGTGACAGAAAAGGAATCAACACATATGTATCGTTGCTACTAAGGATAAAAAGATGAGATCAATATCTATCGCCATATAGATAAACGGATCTTGTCTACATCACGTCATCGTTCTTATTGCATTACTCAATTTTTCCATGAACTTAATACACTAGATGCATGCTGGATAGCGGTCAATGTGTGGAGTAATAGTAGTAGATGCAGGCAGGAGTCGGTCTACTAATCTTGGACGTGATGCCTATGTAATGATCATTGCCTAGATATCGTCATGATTATTTGAAGTTCTATCAATTGCCCAACAGTAATTTGTTTACCCACTGTTTGCTATTTCTCTCGAGAGAAGCCACTAGTGAAACCTACGACCCCCGGGTCTTCTTTCTCATATATTTTCCTTGCAATCTACTTTTCCTTTGTGTTTTTATTCAGATCTATTAAATCAAAAATACAAAAATATCTTGCTGCACTTTATTTTATTTGCGATCTATTATTTCAATCTATTATAATTTTCTCCCGTCAACGTGCCTTCTGGTGCCGTTACCCGAAAGGGATTGACAACCCCTTTAACACGTCGGGTTGCGAGTGGCTATTATTTGTGTGCAGGGGCTGTTTATGTTTTGTTGCTTGGTTGTCCTACTGGTTCGATACCTTGGTTTCATTACTGAGGGAAATACCTACCGTTGCTGTGCTACATCATCCTCTCCTCTTGGGGAAAACACTGACGTAGTCTTAGCAAACATCATCAAGGGAATTTCTGGCGCCGTTGCCAGGGAGGACCTTCAACATAACCAGGTTCCTAATCAAAAATCTCATCTCCTCGCAATTTACCTTATTTGCCATTTGCCTCTCGTTTTCCTCTCACCCACTTCACAAAAATTTGCCGTTTTATTCGCCCCTCTTTTTCGGTCGCCGTTTTCTTGTCAGATCTATTCTCTGCTTGCAATCATGGGTGATTTTGGTATGGCACCCACAGATGATGGCCTGACTCCTAATATTGGACGTACAGGCATTCTGGATGCTAAAACTTTTATCTTGGGGCAAGGTAATGTTATGGGAAAAGAACGTATCCAAGAATTTTTCAGTTGTGCTGGAAATCCGAGTCTTGATGATGCTCCTATACTTAAAACTACTAGACCTTATGCGGATGCTATTTCAGCACTAGTTCTGAAACTTGAAAGTAAATTTATCCGCACTTATCCTACTTTGCAAAGATTGTTTTTAGAGCTTCCCGAAATAAAAAATTCTAGAGCCAAAAAGTTGGCCACTCTCGTTCTTATGAAGGAGTTTGACTACATAATTCCGGAAGCTTGGGAAATCTTTGACTTTTATGGTATGAATCGTGAAAAACCCATGATAGATGAATTTTTTTACAATAGTGACTATGCACTAAGACATTTGCTTGGGGATAATAAGATCTTTGATGAGAATCTTAAAAAGGAGGTTCCCGTTCTAGAAATAATCCGACAAGTTTTTAATAATGTTAATCAACACTAATCTTGGATTGTTGTGGGAAATCAAAGGGGTTATGATGAAAACCAACTAAGGAATGCTAAAGTTTCTATGGATAATATGTTTTATGTTTTGTTTACAAAACCTCCTGATAAAAATACCCCCAAGAAAATTAAGAATAAGAAAGATGACAAAACTTAGATCCTTGCCTTACGCCTAGCTAAGGGCGCAAAACTATAACGCTTGTTGGGAGGCAACCCAATGAATAAAATTTATTTTTGCTTTCTGTTATTGAGTGTTTACACGATTATGCTACTGGTATGATTGTGCTTTTATGTTTTAATTAGTGTTTGTGCCAAGTAAAGCCTAGATGATCTTCTTGGTTGATAGTTGTTTAATCTTGCTGAAAAAGACAGAAACTTTATGCTCACAAAAACAATTGTTAAAAATCACCAGAACATGATAAAATGCCAATTCTTTTTTAAGAAGATTAATATACAAATTACCCAGGTCGTCTTATTTTCGTAGAATGTTTTGAGTTACAGAAGTATTCGCCAAAGTCAGATTACTACAGACTGTTCTGTTTTGACAGATTCTGTTTTCTTTGTGTTGTGTGCTTATTTTGATGGCTCTATGGTTTTCTTTGATGAGTTTTTGCCATAGAAAAGTTGGAATAGAGTAGATATAATACCAAAACAAAATATGAATTGGTTTGATACAACACTTATAGTGTGGTTTGATTTCTTATACTAACGGATCTCACGAAAGTTTTGTTGAGTTTTGTGTGATTGAAGTTTTCAAGTTCTGGGTTATCTTACGATGGATGAAGGAAGGATGTAAGAGCCTAAGCTTGGGGATGCCACGGCATCCCAAGCTATTATCCAAGAATGAGCAACCAACTAAGCTTGGGGATGCCCCCGAGTGGCGACCCCGCTTTCTTCCAACAACTATCGGTATTTTACTCGAGGCTATATTTTTATTCGTCACATGATATGTGTTTTGCTTGGAGCATCTTGTATGATATGTGTCTTTGCTTGTTTTATTTTGTGTTTTAAGTCATCAATCCTTGCTGGACACACCTATTTGAGAGAGCCAAAATTATATCATGACTTGTTAGAATTGCTCTCTATCCTTCACTTAAATCTTTTATGAGCTAGGACTTGCTCTAGTGCTTCACTTATATCTTTTTGAGCACGGTGTGCTTGTTATTTTTGGATAAATGATCTCTTGCTTCACTTAGATTTGAGAGTTAGTAAAATTTTAAATAAATTCTCTATTGCTTCACTTAAAATATTTTGAGAGAAATAAAATTTGTTATGCTCATGATCTTCACTTATATTTGTTTGAGCTTATGAAAAGCAACACATGAAAATTAGTCCCAAAGTGATAGATACCCAAGAAGGATAAAGTAAAAAAATTTCATGAAGATCATTGGACAAAATAAACTTGATTCTTAGTAATAGTTTTGAGATATGATGATGTGATATGTGAGTTACGTTGATGAGTAATTGTTCTCTAGTAAGAATATTGGTGTTAAGGTTTGTGATTCCCTATGCATGCAAGAAAGTCAATAATCATGCAATAAAAATTATATCCTACTTGTGGTGCATTATTCGATGTTATTTATGCTTAATGCTTGCTTCACAAAATTATTCATTTCTTGGTTGGTCGCTTCTCAATCTTTTGGCTAGCCTTCATTTTGCACCAAGTATGATCTCTACTTGTGCATCCAAAACCTTTAAACCAGTTTTGCCACATGAGTCCACTATATCTACCTATATGAGATATTCTTTTGCCGTTCTAAGCAAATTTGTATGTGCCATCTCTAATTTTGAAAATAAACTTCTCTTTTGTGTGTTTGTTTCGCTCGCGGAACGGTAACGGGTGGCTAATATTTTCCATGCTAGATGTGTTATTCTCATGATGAGTGTTTATTCACTTGTCATTGCACGAGAGTAAGGCAAAGGTTTTAAGGATGCCCAGTCCCAAAATGCAAAAAACAATATGTACTTTATGTTGTCAAATAATAAATTCCCTAGAAAGTGTTGGTATGGAGGGCACCCGTGGATACGGCTAGCCATGGCAAGTGAAAGTATGGTGGAAAAAGGAATAAACTTTATTTTCTGTTTGGGAATCGCCTATGGCATATCTAGCATGGAAAGTGTTCGTAGCTCTACTCGTTTTCATTGGTGGGATGGATACACCTCCCAAAATGTTTTTATCTCAATTTTTTCGCTTTGAGCTCTGGCACCTTTACAAATCCCTGCTTCCCTCTGCGAAGGGCCTGATAACCCACAAGTATAGGGGATCGCAATAGTTTACGAGGGTAGAGTATTCAACCCAAATTTATTGATTCGACACAAGGGGAGCCAAAGAATATTCTCAAGTATTAGCAGCTGAGTTGTCAATTCAACCACATTTGGAAACTTAATATCTGCAGCAAAGTGTTTAGTAGCAAAGTAATATGATAGTGGTGGTAACAGCAAAAAAAGAGTAGTGCAAGCAATAGTAACTATTTTTGGTATTTTGTAGTGATTGTAACAATAGCAGCGGGAAAGTAAATAAGCGAGAACCAGTATATGGAAAACTCGTAGGCACCGGATCAATAATGGATAATTATGCCGGATGCGGTTCATCATGTAACAGTCATAACATAGGGTGACACAGAACTAGCTCCAAATCATCAATGTAATGTAGGCATGTATTCCGTATATAGTCATACATGCTTATGGAAAAGAACTTGCATGACATCTTTTGTCCTACCCTCCCGTGGCAGTGGGGTCCTATCGGAAACTAAGGGATATTAAGGCCTCCTTTTAATAGAGAACAGGAACAAAGCATTAGCACGTAGTGAATACATGAACTCCTCAAACTATGGTCATCACCGAGAAGTATCCCGATTATTGTCACTTTGGGGTTTCGGATCATAACACATAATAGGTGACTATAGACTTGCAAGATAGGATCAAGAACTCACATATATTCATGGAAACATAATAGGTTCAGATCTGAAATCATGGCACTCGGGCCCTAGTGACAAGAATTAAGCATAGCAAAGTCATAGCAACATCAATCTCAGAACATAATGGATATTAGGGATCAAACCCTAACAAAACTAACTCGATTACATGATAAATCTCATCCAACCCATCACCGTCCAGCAAGCCTATGATGGAATTACTCACGCACGGCGGTAATCATCATGAAATTGGTGATGGAGGATGGTTGATGATGACGACGGCGACGAATCCCCCTCTCCGGAGCCCCGAATGGACTCCAGATCAGCCCTCCCGAGAGGTTTTAGGGCTTGGCGGCGGCTCTGTATCGTAAAACGCGATGATTTCTTCTCCTCTATTTTTTTCTCTCCGAAAGCTAATATAAAGAGTTGGAGTTGGCCCCGGAGGAGGTACATGGGGGCCACGAGGTAGGGGGCGCGCCCTAGGGGGGCGCCCCCACCCTCGTGGACAGGGTGTGGGCCCCCTGGTCTTCATATCTGGCGAGGATTTTTTATTATTTTTTATAAGACATCCCGTGGAGTTTCAGGTCATTCCGAGAACTTTTGTTTTCTGCACATAAAACAACATCATGGCAATTCTGCTGAAAACAGCGTCATCCGGTTAGTTCCATTCAAATCATACAAGTTAGAGTCCAAAACAAGGGCAAAAGTGTTTGTAAAAGTAGATACGACGGAGACGATCAACTCCCCAAGCTTAAACCCTTGCTTGTCCTCAAGCAATTCAGTTGACAAACTGAAAGAGAACGAAAAACTTTACAAACTCTGTTTGCTCTTGTTATTGTAAATATGTAAAGCCAGTATTCAGGTTTTCAAGAAAGATTATAACTAACCACATTTGCAATAATTCTCGGTCTCACAATCACTCATATCAATAGCATAATCAACTAGCGAGCCATAATAATAAATCTCGGATGACAACACTTTCTCAAAACAATCATAATATGATATAACAAGATGGTATCTCGCTAGCCCTTTCTGAGACCGCAAAACATGAATGCAGAGCACCTTTAAAGATCAAGGACTGACTAGACATTGTAATTCATGGTAAAAGAGATCCAATCATAGTCACACCCAATATAAATTAACAATGATGAATGCAAATGACAGCTGTGCTCTCCAGCTAGTGCTTTTTAATAAGAGGGTGGTGACTCAACATAGAAGTAAATAGATAGGCCCTTCGCAGAGGGAAGCAGGGATTTGTAGAGGTGCCAGAGCTCGGTTTTGAAATAGAGATAAATTATATTTTGAGTGGTATACTTTCATTGTCAACATAACAACTAAGAGATGGCGATATCTTCCATGCTACACACATTATAGGCGGTTCCCAAACAGAATGGTAAAGTTTATACTCCCCTCCACCAACAAGCATCAATCCATGGCTTGCTCGAAACAACGAGTGCCTCCAACATACATCAGGTCCCAGGGGGAGTTTTGTTTGCAATTAATTTTGATTTAGTTTGCATAAAGCATGGGATTGGGCATCCCGGTGACCAGCCATTTTCTCGTGAATGAGGAGAGGAGTCCACTCCTCTTGAGAATAACCCGCCTAACATGGAAGATAAGGGCAACCTTGGTTGATACATGAGCTATTCGAGCATACAAAATAGAATGTTTATCTGAAGGTTTAGAGTTTGGCACATAAAATTTACTTGAAACGGCAGGTACATACCGCATATAGGAAGGTATAGTGGACTCATCTGGAATAACTTTGGGGTTTAAGGGATTGGATGCATAAGCAGTATTACAGGTGAAGTCTAGCAAAAGACTGGGAAGTGACCAACTAGAGAGCGACAACATCCATGTACATGCATTAAAATTAATAAACATTGGATGCAAGCATGAGTAGGATATAATCGTGAAGGCTATGTTGATTTGTTTCAACTACATGCGTGAACATGTGCCAAGTCAAGTCACTCAAATCATTCAAAGGAGGATACCACCCCATCATACCACATCATAACCATCTCAATAGCATGTTGGCACGCAAGATAAATCATTATAACTCATAGCTAATCAAGCATGACATAAGCAACTATGATCTCTAATTGTCATTGCAAACATGTTTAATCATAACAAGCTGAATCAAGAACGATGAACTCATCATATTTACAAAAACAAAAGAGGTCGAGTTCATACCAGCTTTTCTCATCTCAGTCAGTCCATCATATATATCATCATAATTGCCTTTCACTTGCACGACTGAACGGTGTGAATAATAATAAGAGTGCACGTGCATTGGACTAAGCGAATCTGTGAGCATTCAATAAACAGGAGAAGACAAGGCAATATGGGCTCTTGGTTAAATTCAACAATAATGCATATAAGATCCACTTCAACAATTTAATCAAGGTCTTCTCCTACTGGCCCCCAAAGAAAAGAAAAGAAATAAAACTATTTATACGGGAAAGCTCCCAACAAGCAAAAGAAGAACGGGAAATATTTTTGGGTTTTCTTTTTAATTATTACTATTGCAGAAAAATAAACTACTACTAATTTTTTTATTTTTCTTAAGGTCTAACAAACACACAAGAAGAAAGCAGGAAAAAGAAAATAAACTAGCATGGATATTACAGTGAAAGAGTATGAGCACCGACATCTAGCAATGAGTGTGTGTGAACATAAATGTAATGTTGGTGAGAAATACGTACTCCCCCAAGCTTAGGCTTTTGGCCTAAGTTGGTCTATTGCCAGGGATAGCCTGACGGATACCCGTAGGTGTAGCTGGGGTCGTACTGCGACAAAGAATAGTTGGGGTCATACTGTGATGCAGCGGTTATCGCCTACTGAGCTGCAGCGTGGAGTCGGGCTGCCTCCGCTCTCCTCTCGTACTCATCTGCCTCCTCTCTGGTAATAGTATATCTTTCGTTTGCCTGGTAATCAAAGAAGGCAGGAGCAGGGAGAGTAATACGGACAACACGCCGTTTATCAAAGATTAGTCGATATAAGAGAGGTGATTCAGGCCTCTCGACAAACTGTTGCGAAGCCATAGAGTTATAATCTAAATATGCAGGAGGCAACTCCGTATCGCCCTCACGAATGTCTATCTCAAGAAAATTAGCTAAGCGGGTTGCATAAATTGCTCCAAAGAAATCTCCATTATATCTATTATTATGCAACCTACGAGCTACAATGGCTCCCATATGATAAGATTGGTCTCCTAACACAGCATTCCTAAGAATGCTAAGGTCAGGGACACACATGTGACATGCTTCATCCTTAGCATTTATGCATCTACCTATGAAGAGAGCAAAATAATGTATAGCAGGAAAGTGAATGCTCCCTATGGTAGCTTGCGTTATATCTCTAGATTCCCCTACAGTTATACTAGCAAGAAAGTTTGTAAATTCAGATTTAAGGGGATCTCTAACACTACCCCATGATGGAAGTTTGCAAGCAAAAGTGAAATCCTCTAAGTCCATGGTATAAGATTTGTCATAAAGATCAAACATGACTGAAGGAGAATTACGCGAAGATGAATACTCAAACCTACTCACAAATGAACTTGTGAGATCATGATACTGGGGGCATTTGTTAGCCTCAAAATCCTCAAGACCAGCATTGTGCAAATATTCTTTAAATTCTTCTTTAATTCCCGCATGATCCATAAAATTTTCCGACGGCCATTCACAAGGCCGCATTAGGGCGTCTCTTGGTTGATCCTCGTTAGCATCGCGCATAGCAAGCCTGGGTCCTTGCTTTTTAGAAGAACCACCTTGGAACATCTTCCTAAGCATATTGTTTTTCTCTGAAAAATTTCTAAAATTTTTAGTAACTTCAAACAAAAGTGAACCAACTTCAATAAAACTAATAGCAACTACTCCTACGAGTGCCTAGAGCCTATATCAAGCATAAGAACTACTTGGAACCATATAAATTTGACATGCAAGCTCAAGAACATGGTCACCTATGCAGCACAAATTTGCAATGAATAAAGCACTAGAACAAAAACCAATGGAGGAGTCACATACCAAGGAACAATCTCCCCAAGCAGTTTTGCGAGAGGTGCTTTGAGCAAGGAGATCGAAAATCACAGCAAAAGTGGCTGGAACTCGTGCTTGAGTTGGTTTTTCGTGTTTGTTGAGGAAGAGGAAGAAGATGGGTGCAGGAATAAGTGGAGGAGGGCCACCGTGGGCCCACGAGGCAGGGGGGCACGCCCTCCACCATCGTGGCCAGGTGGCAGCCCCCCCCCCCCCCCGCGGTAATTGTTGCACAGTAAATCCTCAAATATTCCCGAAAAAATCATTTTTGACATGTCATTTTGAGGACTTTTATTTTCGGGATATTTTTATATTACGCGGATAAATCAGGAAACAGACAGAAAAATACTATTTTTACTTTATTTCAACTGAATAACAGAAAGTATAGAAAGGGTACAAAAGTTTGTGCTTCCAGTTTCATCCGTCTCATGCTCATCAAAAGGAATCCACTAACAAGGTTTATCAAGTCTTGTTAACAAACTCATTCCGATTAACATGAAACCGGAGAAATTTCGAATAACACTAAGTTACCTCAACGGGGATATGCACATCCCCTATAATAAGTATATCATATTTCTTCTTGACAGTAGGAAGAGGAAATTCAAAACCTCCAAATATAATCGATGGAATTTTTCCGATAGAGTTGATACTATGAACTTGAGGTTGTTTCCTCGGAAAGTGTACCGTATGCTCATTACCATTAACATGAAAAGTGACATTGGCTTTGTTGCAATCAATAACGGCCCCTGCAGTATTAAGAAAAGGTCTTCCAAGAATAATAGACATACTATCATCCTCGGGAATATCAAGAATAACAAAGTCCGTTAAAATAGTAACATTTGCAACCACAACAGGCACATCCTCACAAATACCGACAGGTATAGCAGTTGATTTATCAGCCATTTGCAAATATATTTCAGTAGGTGTAAACTTATTCAAGTCAAGTCTACGATATAAAGAGAGAGGCATCGCACTAACACCGGCTCCAAGATCACATAAAGCAGTTTTAATATAATTTCTTTTAATGGAGCAAGGTATAGTAGGTACTCCTGGATCTCCAAGTTTCTTTGGTATTCCACCCTTAAAAGTATAATTAGCTATCATGGTGGAAATTTTAGCTTCTGGTATCTTTCTTTTATTAGTAATGCTATCTTTCATATATTTAGCATAAGGATTAGTTTGGAGCACATCAGTCAATCACATACACAAAAAGATAGGTCTAATCATTTCAGCAAAGCGCTCAAAATCCTCATCATCCTTTTTCTTGGATGGTTTGGGAGGAAAAGGCATGGGTTTCTGAACCCATGGTTCTCTTTCTTTACCATGTTTCCTAGCAACAAAGTCTCTCTTATCATAACATTGATTCTTTGATTTTGGGTTATCAAGATCAACAACAGGTTCAACTTCTACATCATTATCATTACTAGGTTGAGCATCATCATGAACATCATCATTAATATTTTCACTAGGTTCATGTTCATTACCAGATTGTGTTTCAGCATCAGACATAGATATATCATTTGGATTATCAGGTGGTTCAGCAATAGGTTCACTAGAAGTTTGCACAATTCTATCATTTTTTTTCTTCTTTTTAGAAGAACTAGGTGCATCAGTATTATTTCTCTGAGAATCTTGCTCAATTCTCCTAGGGTGGCCTTCAGGATACAAAGGTTCCTGAGTCATTCTACCAGTTCTAGTAGCCACTTTAACAGCATAATCATTTTTCTTACTATTCATTTCATCAAGCACTTCTTTTTGAGCTTTAAGTACTTGTTCTACTTGAGTGGTAACCATAGAAGCATGTTTGCTAACAAGTTTAAGTTCACCTCTAATATTAGCCATGTAATCACCCAAGTATTTAATCATATAAGCATTTTGTTTTAATTGTCTACCAAAATAAGCATTAAAGTCGTCTTGCTTAAACGTAAAGTTATCAAACTCATCCAAGCACTGACTAGCAATTTTAGTAGGAGGGACTTCAACTTTATCATATCTATAGAGAGAATTTACCTTTACTACCTGTGTCGGGTTATCGGGATCAGGAGGTTCTTCAATAAATAAGGGATTAAGATCATATGTTTCTTCAACAGGCGGTAAATTAAGACCATGTATTTCTTCAATAGGAGGTAAATTCTTAACATCTTCAGCTTTAATACCTTTTTCTTTCATAGATTTCTTTGCCTCTTGCATATCTTCGGGACTGAGAAATAGAACACCTCTCTTCTTCGGAGTTTGTTTAGGAATAGGATCATTAACTGGAGCGGGAGCTGGCTCAGGAGGTGCCCAATTATTTTCATTTGTCAACATATTATTCAATAGAATTTCAGCTTCATCCGGTGTTCTTTCCCTGAAAAGAGAACCAACACAACTATCCAGGTAATCTCTGGAAGCATCGATTAGTCCATTATAAAAGATATCAAGTATTTCATGTTTCTTAAGAGGATGATTAGGCAAAGCATTAAGTAACTTGAGAAGCCTCCCCCAAGCTTGTGGGAGACTCTCTTCTTTAATTTGCATAAAGTTGTATATTTCCTTTAAAGCAGCTTGTTTCTTATGAGCAGGGAAATATTTAGCAGAGACGTAATAAATCATATCCTGGGGACTACGCACACGACCAGGATCAAGAGAATTAAACCATATCTTAGCATCACCCTTTAATGAGAACGGAAATATTTTGAGTATATAAAAGTAGCGAGATCTCTCATCATTAGTAAATAGGGTGGCTATATCATTTAATTTAGTAAGATGTGCCACAACAGTTTCAGATTCATAACCATGGAAAGGATCCGATTCAACCAAAGTAATTATATCAGGATCAACAGAGAATTCATAATCCTTATCAGGAACACATATAGGTGAAGTAGCAAAAGCAGGATCATGCCTCATTTTATCTCTAAGTGATTCTTTGTTCCATTTAGTTATTAGCCTTCTAAGCTCATCATTATCATTGCAAGCTAAAATAGCAGCAGAAGCTTCTCTATCAAAAAGATAACCTTCAGGAATAACATGCCTATCCTCATCATCGTTTTCATCAATATTATCAGATTCAATAATTTCTTTCTCTCTAGCCCTAGCAATTTTTCATCAAGAAATTCACTAAGGGGCACAGTAGTATCAGGCATAGAAGCAGTTTCATCAAAAGTATCATGCATAGGAGAAGTGGCATCATCAATAACATGCAACATATCAGAACGAATAGCAGAAGCAGGTTTAGGTGTCGCAAGCTTACTCATAACAGAAGGTGAATCAAGTGCAGAGCTAGATGGCAGTTCCTTACCTCCCCTCGTAGTTGAGGGATAAATTGTTGTCTTAGCATCTTTCAAGTTCTTCATAGTGTCCAGCAGATATAAATCCCAAGTGACTCAAAGAATAGAGCTATGCTCCCCGCAACGGCGCTTTAAAAAGGTCTTGATAACCCACAAGTATAGGGGATCGCAACAGTTTTTGAGGGTAGAGTATTCAACCCAAATTTATTGATTTGACACAAGGCGAGCCAAAGAATATTCTCAAGTATTAGCAGCTGAGTTGTCAATTCAACCACACCTGAAACTTAATATCTGCAGCAAAGTGTTTAGTAGCAAAGTAATATGATAGTGGTGGTAACGGTAACAAAAGAGTAGTGCAAGCAATAGTAACTACTTTTGGTATTTTGTAGTGATTGTAACAATAGCAGCGGGAAAGTAAATAAGCGAGAACCAGTATATGGAAAACTCGTAGGCACCGGATCAGTAATGGATAATTATGCCGGATGCGGTTCATCATGTAACAGTCATAACATAGGGTGACACAGAACTAGCTCTAATTCATCAATGTAATGTACGCACATATTCCGTATATAGTCATACGTGCTTATGGAAAAGAACTTGCATGAAATCTTTTGTCCTACTCTCCCGTGGCAGCGGGGTCCTCTCGGAAACTAAGGGATATTAAGGCCTCCTTTTAATAGAGAACCGGAACAAAGCATTAGCACATAGTGAATACATGAACTCCTCAAACTATGGTTATCACCGAGAAGTATCCCAATTATTGTCACTTTGGGGTTGTCGGATCATAACACATAATAGGTGACTATAGACTTGCAAGATAGGATCAAGAACTCACATATATTCATGGAAACATAATAGGTTTAGATCTGAAATCATGGCACTCGGGCCCTAGTGACAAGCATTAAGCATAGCAAAGTCATAGCAACATCAATCTCAGAACATAGTGGATACTAGGGATCAAACCCTAACAAAACTAACTCGATTACATGATAAATCTCATCTAACCCATCACCGTCCAGCAAGCCTACGGTGGAATTACTCACGCACGGCGGTGAGCATCATGAAATTGGTGATGGAGGATGGTTGATGATGACGACGGCGATGAATCCCCCTCTCCGGAGCCCCGAACGGACTCCAGATCAGCCCTCCCGAGAGGTTTTAGGGCTTGGCAGCGGCTCCGTATCGTAAAACGCGATGATTTCTTCTCATCTATTTTTTTCTCTCCGAAAGCAAATATATAGAGTTGGAATTGGCGTCGGAGGAGGTCCAGGGGGCCCACGAGTTAGGGGGGCGCGCCCTAGGGGGGGCGCCCCCACCCTCGTGGACAGGGTGTGGGCCCCCTGGTCTTCATCTTTGGCGAGGATTTTTTATAATTTTTTATAAGACATCCCGTGGAGTTTCAGGTCATTTCGAGAACTTCTGTTTTCTGCACATAAAACAACATCATGGCAATTCTGCTGAAAACAGCGTCAGTCTGGTTTTGTTCCATTCAAATCATACAAGTTAGAGTCCAAAACAAGGGCAAAAGTGTTTGGAAAAGTAGATACGACGGAGACGTATCAGGGCCTTTCTTTTACTTTATGCAATTTTTATTTTGAGTCTCCATCTTCTCTTACAAAAGCACCAACTAAGAGGCAATATGATCGTACTCAAGTATTGGGTGTAGTTAATATTCGAGTGTGTTTCGTGAATGGATCAATGTTTGAGCATGATGGGCTAGGGATAACTTGTTTTAGCATTGATATTTGAAAGATATGGTTGCTTGTTGATATGCTTGAGTATCTAAATTATTATGTCACAAAACTAGACTATTGCTTTGAATCACATAAAAGTCCAAATGTCAATGCTATAAAGAAAACAATATGATATGACTTGATGAACAACACGCCACATAAAAAATTCTGTTTTTATCATTTACCTACTCGAGGATGAATAGGAGTTAAGCTTGGGGATGCTGATACGTCTCCAACGTATCTATACTTTTTGATTGTTCCATGCTATTTTATTATCAATTTTGGATGTTTTATAATCATTTTATATCATTTTTTGGGACTAACCTATTGACATTGTGCCAAGTGCCAGTTGCTCTTTTTTCCATGTTTTTTTACATCGTAGGAAATCAATATCAAACGGAGTCCAAATGCCATGAAACTCCACGATGAATTTTATGGTCCAGAAGGAAGCCAATGGGCCCTGGTTGCACTGGGGGGTGCCCTGAGGGGCACAACCCACTGTATGCTGCCAGAGGCCCAGGCGCGCCCTGGTGGGTTGTGCCCACCTTGGGTGCCCCCCAGACCGCCTCTTTGCTCTATAAATACCCCAAAAATCCACAAATCTAGGGGAGTCGACGGAATATTCATCCAGCCGCCGCAGAGTCCAGAACCACCGGATCCAATCTAGACACCATCACGGAGGGGTTCACCACTTTCATTGGTGCCTCTCCGATGATGCGTGAGTAGTTCTTTGTAGACCTTTGGGTCCGTAGTTAGTAGCTAGATGGCTTTCTCTCTCTCGCTGAATTCTCAATACAATGTTCTCTTGGAGATCCATGTGATGTAACTCTTTTTGCGGTGTGTTTGTTGGGATCTGATGAACTTCGAGTTTATGATCAGTTATATCTTTTTATATCCAAGAAAGTTATTTGAATTTCTTTGATCTCTTATATGCATGATCTCTTATAGCCTCATATTTCTTCTCCGATATTTGGGTTTTGTTTGGCCAACTTGATCTATTTATCTTGCAATGGGAAGAGGTGCCCGATAGTGGGTTCGATCTTACGGTGCTTGATCCCAGTGACAGAAAGGGAACCGGCACGTATGTATCGTTGCTACTAAGGATAAAAAGACGAGATCTATATCTACCACCATATAGATGAACGGATCTTGTCTACATCATGTCATCGTTCTTATTGCATTACTCCGTTTTCCATGAACTTAATACACTAGATGCATGCTGGATAGTGGTCGATGTGTGGATAATAGTAGTAGATGCAGCCAGGAGTCGGTCTACTAATCTTGGACGTGATGCCTATGTAATGATCATTGCCTGGATATCATCATGATTATTTGAAGTTCTATCAATTTCCCAACAGTAATTTGTTTACCCACCGTTTGCTATTTCTCTCGAGATAAGCCACTAGTGAAACCTACGGCCCTGAGTCTTCTTTCTCATATATTTGCCTTGAGATCTACTTTTCCTTTGCGTTTTATTCAGATCTATTAAACCAAAAATACAGAAATATCTTGCTCTACTTTATTTTATTTGCGATCTATTATTTTAATCTATTATTATTTTCTCCCGTCAACGTGCTTTCTGGCGCCGTTACCCGAAAGGGATTGACAACCCCTTTAGCCCACCGGGTTGCGAGTGGCTGTTATTTGTGTGCAGGGGATGTTTACGTTTTGTTTCTTGGTTCTCCTACTGGTTCGATACCTTGGTTTCATTACTGAGGGAAATACCTACCGCTGGTGTGCTACATCATCCTCTCCTCTTGGGGGAAACACCGACGTAGTCTTAGCAAACATCATCAATATGCCCTAGAGGCAATAATAAAATGGTTATTATTATATTTCCTAAATCATGATAAAGGTTTATTATTCATGCTAGAATTGTATTGACCGGAAACTTAAATACATGTGTGGATACATCAACAAATATCGTGTCCCTAGTGAGCCTCTACTAGACTAGCTTGTTGATCAAAGATGGTTAAGGTTTCCTAACCATAGACATGTGTTGTCATTTGATAATGGGATTACATCATTAGGAGAATGATGTGATGGACAAGATCCATCTGTTAGTTTAGCATAATGATCGTTCAGTTTATTGCTATTGCTTTCTTCATGTCAAATCCATATTCCTTCGACTATGAGATTATGCAACTCCCGGATACCAGAGGAATACCTTGTGTGCTATCAAATGTCACAACGTAACTGGGTGATCATAAAGATGCGCTATAGGTATCTATGAAGGTGTTTGTTGAGTTAGCATAGATCGATATCAGGATTTGTCACTCCGAGTATCGGAGACGTATCTCTGGGCCCTCTCGGTAATACACATCATAAGCTTGCAAGCAAATGACTAAGAAGTTAGTCACAAGGTGATGTATTACGGAACGAGTAAATTGACTTGCCGGTAACAAGATCGAACTAGGTATGAAGATACCGAAGATCGAGTCTCGGGCAAGTAATATACTGATGGACAAAGGGAATTACGTATGTTGTCATAACGGTTCGACCGATAAAGATTTTCATAGAATATGTAGGAGCCAATATGGGCATCCAGGTTCCGTTATTTGTTATTGACCGGAGAGGTGTCTCGGTCATGTCTACATATTTCCTGAACCCGTAGGGTCCGCACGCTTAATGTTCGTTGACGATATAATGTTATATGAGTTATATGTTTTGGTGACCGAATGTTGTCCGGAGTCCCGGATGAGATCACAGACATGACGAGCATATCGATATGGTTGAGAGGTAAAGATTGATACATAGTACGATGGTATTTGGACACCAGAAGTGTTTCGGGACGTACGGGGACGGAATCGGGTCACCGAAAGGGTTTCCGGGCACCCCCCGGCAAGTTATGGACCTTATGAGCCAGAGGAGGGGACAAACCAGCCCACAAGGGAGCTAGTGCGCCTCCTCCCTTGTTTGGCCAGCCGTAGGGAAGGAAAAGGGGGAGGGCTAGCCCCTCCTTCCTTTCCCTCTCATGGGATAAAGGAAAGGGGGGGGCGCCACCCTCCCCTGCCTTTCCCCGCACTCCAAATAAGGAAAGGGGGGTGCTGCTTGGGAGGGACCCAAAGTAGGATTCCTCCTACTTGGGTGCCTCCTTTGGCTGCTCCTCCCTGTTGGGGAACGTAGTAATTTCAAAATTTTCCTACGCACACGCAAGATCATGGTGATGCCTAGCAACGAGAGGGGAGAGTGTTGTCCACGTACCCTCGTAGACCGAAAGCGGAAGCCTTATGACAACGCGGTTGATGTAGTCATATATCTTCACGATTGACCGATCCTAATACCGAACGTACGACACCTCCGCGATCTGCAGACGTTTAGCCCGGCGACGTCCTGCGAACTCACGATCCAGTAGAGCTTTGAGGGAGAGCTTCGTCAGCACGACGGCGTGATGACAGTGATGATGAAGCTACCGGCGCAGGGCTTTGCCTAAGCAGTACGACGATATGACCGAGGTAGATTATGGTGGAGGGGGGCACCACACACGGCTAAGAGATCAATGATCAACTTATGTGTCTATGGGGTGCCCCCACCCCCGTATATAAAGGAGAGGGGGAGGGGAGGGCCGGCCCTCTACTATGGCGTGCCATGGGGAGTCCTACTCCCACCGGGAGTAGGATTCCCCCCTTCCATGTAGTAGGAGTAGGAGAGAAGGAAGGGAAGAGAGAAGAGAAGGAAGGAGGGGCGCCGCCTCCCCTAGTCCATTCGACCAGGCCTTGGGGGGGCTGCCCTAGGCAGCCCCCTCTCTCTCCCCTAAAGCCTAATAAGGCCCATATACTCCCGGCGAATTCCTCAGAACTCTCGGCATTCGATAAATACCAACCACTCGTAACCTTTCCATGTCCGAATATAGCTTTCCAATATATCGATCTTTACGCCTCGAACATTTCGACTCTCGTAATGTCCCTGATCTCATCCGGACTCAACAACCTTCGTACATCAAAACACATAAACTCATAATACCGATCGTCACCGGCGTTAAGCGTATGGACCCTACGGGTTCGAGAACTATGTAGACATGACCGAGACTCATCTTCGATCAATAACCAATAGCGGAACCTGGATGCTCATATTGGTTCCTACATATTCTACGAAGATGTTTATCGGTCAAACCGCATAACAACATACGTTGTTCCCTTTGTCATCGGTATGTTACTTGCTCGAGATTCGATCGTCGGTATCTCAATACCTAGTTCAATCTCGTTACCGGCAAGTCTCTTTACTCGTTCCATAATGCATCATCCCGCAACTAACTCATTAGTCACATTGCTTGCAAGGCTTATAGTGATGTGCATTACCAAGAGGGCCCAGAGATACCTCCCCGATAATCGAGTGACAAATCCTAATCTAGATCTATGCCAACTCAACAAGTACCATCGGAGACACCTGAGAGCACCTTTATAATCACCCAGTTATGTTGTGACGCTTGGTAGCACACAAAGTGTTCCTCCGTATCCGGAGTTGCATAATCTCATAGTCATAGGAACATGTATAAGTCATGAAGAAAGCAATAGCAATATACTAAACGATCAAGTGCTAAGCTAACGGAATGGGTCAATTCAATCACATCATTCTCTAATGATGTGATCCCGTTAATCAAATGACAACTCATGTCTATGGCTAGGAAACTTAACCATCTTTGATTCAACGAGCTAGTCAAGTAGAGGCATACTTGTGACACTCTGTTTGTCTATATATCCACACATGTACTAAGTTTCTGGTTAATACATTCTAGCATTAATAATAAACATTTATCATGAAATAAGGAAATAAATAATAACTTTATTATTTCCTCTAGGGCATATTTCCTTCAGTCTCCCACTTGCACTAGAGTCAATAATCTAGTTCACATCGCCATGTGATTTAACACCAATAGTTCACATCACCATGTGATTAACACCCATAGTTCACATCGCCATGTACCGACACTCAAAGGGTTTACTAGAGTCAGTAATCTTAGTTCTCATTGCCATGTGATTAACACCCAAAGAATACTAAGGCGTGACCATGTTTTGCTTGTGAGAGAAGTTCAGTCAACGGGTCTGCCATATTCAGATCAGTATGTATTTTGCAAATTTCTATGTCAACAATGCTCTGCACGGAGCTACTCTAGCTAATTGCTCCCACTTTCAATATGTATCCAGATTGAGACTTTAGAGTCATCTGGATCAGTGTCAAAACTTGCATTGACGCAATCCTTTACGACGAACCTTTTGTCACCTCCATAATCGAGAAACATATTGTCGGTGTCAAAACCGGCGGATCTCGGGTAGGGGGTCCCGAACTGTGCGTCTAGGTGGATGGTAACAGGAGACAAGGGACACGATGTTTTTACCCAGGTTCGGGCCCTCTCGGTGGAGGTAAAAACCTACTCCTGCTTGATTAATATTGATGATATGGGTATTACAAGAGTTGATCTACCACGAGATCAGAGAGGCTAAACCCTAGAAGCTAGCCTATGGTATGATTGTTGTTCGTCCTACGGACTAAACCCTCCAGTTTATATCGACACCGGAGGGGGCTAGGGTTACACAAAGTCGGTTACAAGGAAGGAGATCTACATATCCGTATCGCCAAGATTGCCTTCCACGCCAAGGAGAGTCCCATCCGGACACGGGCCGAAGTCTTCACTCTTGTATCTTCATAGTCCAACAGTCCGGCCAAAGGTTATAGTCCGGCTGTCCGGATACCCCCTAATCCAGACTCCTCAAGAGCTCCCCGAACCAGGCTTCAATGACGATGAGTCCGGCGCGCAGATTGTCTTCGACATTGCAAGGCGGGTTCCTCCTCAGAATACTTCATAGAAGATTTTGAACACGAGGATCGTGTCCGGCTCTGCAAAACATGTTCCACATACCACCGTAGAGAGAATAATATTTTCACAGGTCTAATTTGCTGACGTATTCCGTAGCTTGACATCACACCACCGCCAAGCCTTTAGTCGAATCGTTTTTTACACCCCACCTCAGCGCGTTTCGCGATGCGGTTTCCTTGGCACGTCTTGTCGAAGCAGAGATCGTGTCCCCTTATCACGGGATTCTCATCAATAAGAACATGGGTAACCTAATCGTGCCATTGATTACGGCGCTTGGGGGATAAGCGAGTTTTACCAGGCTGGTGGGGGCGCATAGTTTTTTCCGTCCATATAAAGGGATAAGGATCCACCTTTTTCTACCCACGCCTTCTTTCTCCTTGCTCATCCATTCTCGGGCACTCGAGCTCCAGCGCCCAAGTCCACATTCCCATCCTCAACCTTCTCCAACAATGTCCGGAGCGGGAGGCAAGTGGATGGTCTCCTCCGTCGTAGAGGGGCACATCAATAAGCTGAGGGGAGCCGGAAACCTGTGCGAAGATATCGCACACCAGCTCCCAGATGAGGGGCAACTCATCCCCACCCCTAGGCCCCATGAGAGGGTAGTGTTTCTTACCCATTTCCTCCACGGACTGGGATTTCCCCTTCACCCATTAGTCCGGGGCTCATGTTCTACTACGGCATGGATTTCCATGATCTGGCCCCGAACTTCATCCTCAACATATCGGCGTTCATCGTCGTGTGTGAGGCCTTCCTCCGCATCAAACCCCACTTCGGCTTATGGCTGAAGACCTTCAATGTCAAACTGAAGGTGGTGAGTGGCCAGCAGGCGGAGTGCGGAGGCGCCATGGTGGGCAAAATGCCCAATGTCACATGGCTCGAGGGCTCCTACATGGAGACCATAAAGGGGTGGCAATCGGGGTGGTTCTACATCACCCAGTCGCACGACACCACATGGGCGGCGGCCCCAGAATTCTGATCCGGCATCCCTACGCGGCTCACCTCCTGGAAAGAGAAGGGCCTGCCCTGGGGCAATTCGGCAGAGCTGACCGGACTCCAGGTCTGTATCCAAAACATGGTAGACAAGAAGCTCAAGCTTGTCAACGTAGTCCAGGTCATGCTCGTCCGCCGGATCCTCCCGTGTCAACAGCGGTCGTTCAATTTGTGGGAGTTCATCCCGGCCCAGCACCGGACTCTGAGCGAGCTCTTCGACACGATGCACGAGGACGCCTGGAAGGTGCTGTTTAAGAGTGCCGAGGTTCCCCCTCCCCTTACCGAGGATCGCGGGTTCAGCGCATAGCGTCAAGCCAGTGCGGTAAGCTTTTACCATTTATAGGGTATTCATTTTCCATAGTTTAACAATGCGCAAGATCTGAGCCCCCATGCCTTTGACAAGACTGGGTGGAGACATCGGGACAGATCGACTGCCCGACCCCTCTGCTCGAAGACCCTGCGAATGCTCTCCTGACGCAGATGCTTACTCCGGCTCCTTATGAGGTGCCGGAGAAAAAGGTCAAGAAGAAGGCTACAGGAACCCGAAAGAGTTTCCGGCGCCAGGTGTTATCGGACTCATCGTCCGATGACTAAGAGACGCACTCCTCCCGTGGAAACGAGGAGGAGGCAGATAAAGGTTCTTCCCCTCCAGCCGGGGAAGACAAGAAAAGGAAGGCCGCCCCAACTTGGGGGGGCCGGAGGATCCAAGAGGGGAAGGACCCTCCCTCCGGACTGTTCCACCAATGCCGCTGACAGCGAAGAAGAGTGGCCACCCAGGGCCAAGCCCCTGGCAAAGTCGTAAGTTTTCGGATGCCAGAGTAACTCATAGCTTTCCTTTATCGCACAACTTTTCTTAACGCCGAATATAATCATGCAGTCCGCCGGAGCCCGTGTCGACATATCATCGAGCGGTTCATTGGATTTGTCGGATGTGAACAGCTTTTCGCTTCCGACCGCCTCCTCTCCTCGCCCTACAGACAATGCCGAGGTATTGTCTCAAGGGGTTCCAGATCGAGGGGAGGTAGTCCTGGGGGCGCCTCAAGGCGACCTCCCGGACTCCAGGCGCAAAGGGAGCAAGGCTCCCAAGGGCTCCAAGTCCGGCCCTCGGTCGAACGTCGCGCCGGAACCTCCAGTGGTTGCAGACTCCGGCAGGCAACCCCCTTCTAAGAGGGGCAAGCCTCCCATGCCGGTGACCTCCGTCCATCCGGAGGCACCGGACAATTTGCTGGAGGTGCTTGGAGGCGCTTCCATCAATGAGGAGCACCACACTATTATGAGTGCGGTGATCAAGAAGGTTCAGTCCGCCAAGAGCAGACTGACTGAAGCCTGTGCCAGCCTTCTAACAGCTTTGAGGTAAGTATAAAAATATAGGAAAATATTACCGTGATAGACAGAGCCCCGATGCTCTGCTTGGTGTTCGCAAAGAAAAGCCGAATAGAGGATCAAATAATATCTGCAGGAGTCTAATACAAGTATGTCTATATATGATGCAGTTTCATCGCTGACCTCACCAGACCGATCATGGAGGTCACCAGATCAAGGTAACCTCGAGCGGTCCGAGAAAGAGCTCGGCCTTGCCAAGAAGCAGCTCGAGGAGAACAAAGGTAAGTAATACCTTGTGTACGTATATAAAATAGATGTAGTTGCAAAAAATGACCGGATCATTGTGGATATACCAGGGCCACGACCGAGGTGGCGACTCAAGCAAGCGCCTGTCTCGAGGCCGAAACAAAGCGCCACGGAGCGCACCGAGCGGGGAAACGAGAGGGCGGGTTGCGGAGGTGCAGCAAGAGCTCCAGGCTCTCGTGAAAAAACACGAGAGTTTGGAGCTTGACTCGAAGACATGAGAGTCCGAGCTTGCCTCGGCCCTCAAAAGTGCCAAGCATGCCAAGGCCGAAGCCCAAAAGGCCCTCCAGGAAATTGAGGCGATGAAGAAGATAGCGGCGGGTAAGGCATTCATTATGCAGAGCAAGCACGTGAAAGTGAAATTACTTGTTACTTACCCGAGTCCGGGGCTCTCCAGGAGCATTCGCAGATTTGCCCCGCAGTGTGTCGGATGCCGCAAAGCACTACCGAGCCGAGGAGGGGAGCTCGACGGAGAAGGTGTTCTGGTCTCAGTATACCGAGGCCGAACATCCGGTGCCCTTAAGCGACCAGCTGAAGCAATTGGTCGAGCTCCATAAGGCGGCCGAATAGGCCATGAAGGGTCTGATAGTCTGGCTGTGGCCTGGAGAGGCCATGCCAGGGAGCTACTTCGGGCTAGTGAAGCGGCTTGTGGATGCCTGTCCTTGGCTTGAGCTCATCAAGCGCCTCCGCTCAGACGAGGGCGCCACAGGCGCTGCCCGTGTTAAAGTACACTGGGGCAAGATGGACGCTGAGAAGCTGGTGAAGGATGGGCCATCGCAGGGCAAGGAGCATCGCCACCCTGAAATGTACTATGAGGGTGTCATGAAGGGTGCCCGCCTTGTGGCGGATGAATGTTCCAAAGATGTAATTTTTGAGTGAACTCGCACGTGTGATCTTGTACGCTGAAAACTTGTTCATATGCGCTATGCAACGCTTGTTTGAATTTAAAATATTACCTTCTGTGCGGCCATTTATTAAATCTGAGAGATGGCTAGTCGTCGGCTTCTGCCCCCATGCCACGAGTGTTGGGGTGTTCGGGATAAACCTGAGCACTCCTTTCCCATTCTTGGGGTCCTTCAAGGGAGGTGCTTAGCACAACGAACAAGGCAATCGGACTATAATGCTTTATCACTCTCACTTAGCCAGAGAATTCTATAATTTTAATTTTTTGGCGAAGCCCTTGGTATTCGGAAGGCCGAATTCGGGGCGCTATACACGCCTAGGTCGGACAAGGCCGACTCCTCGCTCGAAGCGGCATAAGTCTTTAGGGACTCGAGACCTCTCGATCAGTGACCAGCTCTAGCCTTATCATGACAGTCAGTTTTAGCTTTCTCTACTAAGGTGCTTAGCCTAGCTGAACCGTGGCACAATCGCAGTAGTTCTCCCAGTGCTACCTTAGCCGATATAGCGGAACGTAAGGTACCAAAACATGGGACCGGGCAAACCCAACTATTGACCCAAGACATGGTTCGGAGCCGATGCATATAGTGCTATAAGTTCGGGGTGCCGCACTTTTGAAAGTGTTCGGACTTCTCACGCCGTATTATGGGGTACTGAAGCCCCTAGCGTATTGGCCGTACCAAAGTGTACGGGTGCTAAATGTCATGAATGAACATATATACATAAAAAGGGAAGGAATAGAGAATGCGGAAATAGACTAGTGCTATGCATTTTTTATTCAAAAAGGGTGCATTAAAGGAGGACGATACAAGTAGTGCGATAAGCAAAAAATGGGACTATTTGACATGTCTCCTTCAAGGGTAAGCTGCGGAATGGTATTTAAAGCAGGTATTTCGCTCGTTATAGAGACCACCTGGGAGTTCCATGATGCGACGTAGCTTTCGGCCCCCCTGGTCCTTGTATCGTGTGTTCGGCAATTACACTGCCGGACAGGGCTTCCAGAGAGTAAAGTCCTGAAAGAGAGAAAAAATAACAAAATAGGAAGCCCCTAGTGTGGTTGAGCCGCGTTTTGGGGCGTGCCGTAGTCGTGCCCCTCCCCCTGTGCCCATGGTATTTTCAATGCGTAATTATGTACGCGTGGCACGTATGTCGCTGTTTGGCTGGGGCTGGGGTAGGGGACGCATTGCTATGCAAGCTCGGAACGTGCCAGGCGGTCTTGTTGCAGATTACTCCGGGCGCGCTTGAAGGCGTTCGGGCGTTTGGTCGCCGGACTGGAGAATTGCCTTGAGAGGCTGCTTTGTACTTCGCTGCGAGGGTCAGATGTGCTCCTCCGCTCGGAGAGAGCGCTCTGTGTTTCCATTGACTGTGATGACCCCCTGAGGTCATGGCATCTTGAGCTTGAGGTATGCATAGTACGGCACCACATTGAATTTTGCAAATGCGGTTCGCCCGAGCAAAGGCATGATAGCCGCCATGAACGGACTATATCAAGATTAACTCTCGCCCGAAATTATCCGGGATCCAAGACCACTTCAGCAGGATCGAGCTCGTGTAATGGGCCTCTACACCTGTATGACGCCTTTAAAGGTCGTTTTGTGGGTTTAATCCTTGAGGGATCTATACCCATTTTTCACACCGTGTCCCGGTAAAGAAGGTTCAGGCTGCCGCCATCCATAAGGACTCGAGTGAGGTGAAACCACAATGATTGGGTCAAGGACCACGCGCGAATCACCGTGGCGGATACTAGTGGGATGGTCCTCGCGATCAAGTGATCGACAGAGGACCATGGGTTGAACTTTGGGGCGACTGGCTCTAACACGTATACGTCCCTTAACGCACGCTTCCGCTCCCTCTTAGGGATGTGGGTTGCGTATATCATGTTCACCGTCCGCACTTGTGGGGGAAACCCCTTCTGTCCTCCAGTGTTCGACGGTCGGGGCTCCTCCTCGTCGTCGCTATGTATCCCCTTGTCTTTGTTTTCGGCATTTAACTTGCCGTCTTGCTTGAACACCCAAAATCCCTTTTGGTGTGGTTGGCTGGCTTGTCGGGGGTGCCATGTATCTGACACGAGCGATCGAGTACACGGTCCAAACTAGACGGGCCCGGAATACTTCGTTTAAATGGATTTTTCCGCTGACCGGGCTTGGAGCCTCTGAATCCGGCGTTGACTGCCGTATCCTCTGTGTTGTTGCTGTTGATGCGGCGCTTGTGTTTGTTGCAATGTGACCTACTATTGCCGTCCTTGGTATCCAAAGTACCAGGGTTCTTTGATATGTTATTGCTACGAGCCAGCCAGCTGTCCTCTCCCGCACAAAAGCGGGTCATGAGCGTCCTGAGGGCTGCCATAGTTTTCGGCTTTTCCTGGCCAAGGTGCTGCCACTCGTCGCGGATGTTATGCTTTAAAGCTGCTAGGGCCTCTGCATCCGGACAGTCGACGATTTGATTTTTCTTGGTTAGGAACCGTGTCCAGAATTTCCTGGCCGATTCCTCTGGCTGTTGAATTATGTGGCTCAAGTCATCGACATATGGTGGTCGCACATAAGTGCCCTGGAAGTTGTCGAGGAATGCGGCTTCCAAATCTTCCCAACAGCCAATGGATTCTGCTGGCAGGCTGTTGAGCCAATGCCGAGATGGTCCTTTAAGCTTGAGTGGGAGGTATTTGACGGCGTGTAGATCGTCACCACGGGCCATGTGGATATGCAGGAGGTAGTCCTCAATCCATACCGCAGGATCTGTTATTCCATCGTATGATTCAATATTTACGGGTTTAAAACCCTCTGGGATTTGATGATCCATTACTTCATCTGTGAAGCATAGGGGTTGTGCGGCGCCTCTATACTGGGCTATATCACGTCTTGACTGCTGTGTTCGGCCTCGCCGGATTTACTTTTACTGTATCCGGCGTGACGGTTATCGTCTCTCGTAGTGGGGCGCCTTCGCGATCCGTAGATCGATCTTGCTTGCTTTGCTTTATCCTCCAATATGTCTCGCAGGTCTAGCGTATTTCCCTGTGCCTTGACATTTTTCTTTGAATGGCGACGAGGTGCGGTTTGAACTTTTGGCTGAAATATCTCTCTATCGCGACCGCGAGGTGGCCGGTCAACCACGTCATATGCTGGGGATGTAGGTTTTAATGCTTCCTCCTCTAATCGGGGTAGCAGCCTACGCTTTGGGTAGCTCTTGGACGGGCGTTCGAGTTCATATTCCTCGGCCGCAAGGACTTCAGTCCATCTGTCAGCTAGCAGGTCTTGATCAACTCTGAGCTGCTGTTGCTTTTTATTAAGGCTATTCGTTGTGGCCATAAGCCGGTGCTTGGAGCGCTCTTGTTCGGCGGGACCTCAGCACGATTAAATTGCCGTCGCCGAGGCTTGCCTCGCCTTCGAGGGAGGCATGTAATTATCATCCTCTACCTCTCTATTCGCCGCCTCTCGAGGGCTGGCTTCTCCATCCTCCTCGCTGAATCTCGCCGAGGCAATTGTCTTTGGCACCGTCCAAGTGTTATTATCTCCTCGTGCAAGATTATCGCTTTTTGCTTTGGCGGGACTTAGAGCGGCGCCGCTGACGCCGATGCTTGGGTTGCTTCTTGGAGGGGTCATCCCCTGCTGTCCCGTTGCCATTGCCTTCTTTGGGTGTATCCACCATATAGATATCATATGATGAGGTGGCTGTCTAGTGCCCTGTGGGCGGTGGTTCCTGTTCGTCTCCTCCATCGTCGTCCATACCGTCGATTTCTTCGGAGTCGAAGTCGAGCATGTCGGTCAAATCATCGACAGTGGCTACGAAGTGGGTGGTGGGTGGGCATCGAATTTCTTCGTCATCCACATCCCCATCCTGCCGGTCATAATCCGGCCAGGACTCTCCTGACAAGGAGAGAGACCTTAGTGAGTTCAGTATGTCGCCGAAGGGCGAGTGCTGAAAGATATCCGCGGCGGTGAACTCCATGATCAGCGCTCAATCAGATTCGATTGGCAAGGGCGCGGGTGGTTCGGAGTCTGGAGGAGAGTCCGGCAATTTGGAGTCACGGGCCTCGTGAAGGGTAAGGCTGGTATTTAGCTCGATCGCCGTTGAGTCCGCGGCCTCCATGGCGGGGTCTAACCACTCGTCCACGGATGGCGCAATTGGCTCCGAATTGTGCGATCTACTGAACACTGTCCGGCGGCAGAGCTAAATCTTGCCCATCGTGACACCGCGGCGCACTCGGCAGGGGCTCAAATCCGGTGAAGATCAAGTCTCCGCGCATGTCAGCCGTGTAGTTTAAGCTTCCAAACCTGACCTGGTGGCCAAGGGCGTAACTCTCGATCTGCTCCAGATGACCAAGCGAGTTGGCTCGCAGTACGAAGCCGCCGAATACGAAGATCTGTCCGGGGAGAAAAGTCTCACCCTGGGCAGCATCGCTAACGATGATCGAAGGAGCCATCGAGCCTAATGATGATGACACAGAGGAACTCTCAATGAAAGCACCAATGTCGGTGTCGAAGCCGGCGGATCTCGGGTAGGGGGTCCCGAACTGTGCGTCTAGGCGGATGGTAACAGGAGACAAGGGACACGATGTTTTTACCCAGGTTCGGGCCCTCTTGGTGGAGGCAAAACCCTACTCCTGCTTGATTAATATTGATGATATGGGTATTACAAGAGTTGATCTACCACGAGATCAGAGAGGCTAAACCCTAGAAGCTAGCCTATGGTATGATTGTTGTTCGTCCTACGGACTAAACCCTCCGGTTTATATAGACACCGGACGGGGCTAGGGTTACACAGAGTCGGTTACAAGGAAGGAGATCTACATATCCGTATCGCCAAGCTTGCCTTCCACGCCAAGGAGAGTCCCATCCGGACACGGGACGAAGTCTTCAATCTTGTATCTTCATAGTCCAACAATCTGGCCAAAGGTTATAGTCCGGCTGTCCGGATACCCCCTAATCCAGGACTCCCTCACATATCCTTATTCCACTAAGGATAATTTTGACCGTTGTCCAGTGATCTAATCCTAGATCACTATTGTACTCCCTTGGCAAACTCAGTGTAGGGTATACAATAGATCTGGTACACAGCATGGCATACTTTATATAACCTATGGCTGAGGCATAGGGAATGACTTTCATTCTCTTTCTATCTTCTGTCGTGGTCGGGCTTTGAGTCTTACTCAATTTCACACCTTGCAACACACGCAAAAACTCTGTCTTTGACTGTTCCATTTTGAACTACTTCAAAATCTTGTCAAGGTATGTACTCATTGAAATTTTTTATCAAGCGTCTTGATCTATCTCTGTAGATCTTGATGCTTAATATGTAAGTAGCTTCACCGAGGTCTTTCTTTGAAAAACTCCTTTCAAATACCCCTTTATGCTTTCCAGAAAATTCTACATTATTTTAGATCAACAATATGTCATTCATATATACTTATAAGAAATAATGTAGTGCTCCCACTCACTTTCTTGTAAATACAGGCTTCACCGCAAGTTCAGAGAAACTATATGCTTTGATCAACTCATCAAAGCATATATTCCAACTCCGAGATGCTTGCACCAGTCCATAGATGGATCGCTGGAGCTTGCACATTTTTGTTAGCACCTTTAGGATCGACAAAACCTTCTGGTTGCATCATATACAACTCTTCTTTAAGAAATCCATTAAGGAATGTAGTTTTGACATCCATTTGCCAAATTTCATAAAATGTGGCAATTTGCTAACATGATTCAGACAGACTTAAGCATCGCTATGAGTGAGAAAATTTCCTCGTAGTCAACACTTTGAACTTTGTCAAAAACCTTTTTTGACAAGTCTACCTTTGTAGATAGTAACACTACTATCAACGTCCGTCTTCCTCTTGAAGATCCATTTATTTTCTATGGCTTGCCGATCATCGGGAAAGTCAACCAAAGTCCACACTTTGTTCTCATACATGGATCCCATCTCAGATTTCATGGCCTCAAGCCATTTCGCGGAATCTGAGCTCATCATCACTTCCTCATACTTCATAGGTTCATTATGGTCAAGTAACATGACCTCCAGAACAGGATTACCGTACCACTATGGTGCGGATCTCACTCTAGTTGACCTACGAGGTTCAGTAGTAACTTGATCTGAAGTTACATGATCATCATCATTAGCTTCCTCACTAATTGGTGTAGGAATCACAGGAACTGATTTCTGTGATGAACTACTTTCCAACAAGGGAGCAGGTACAGTTACCTCATCAAGTTTTACTTTCCTCCCATTCACTTCTTTCAAGAGAAACTCCTTCTCTACAAAGGATCAATTCTTAGCAACGAATATCTTGCCTTCGGATCTGTGATAGAAGGTGTACCCAACAGTCTCCTTTGGGTATCCTATGAAGACACATTTCTCCGATTTGGGTTCGAGCTTATCAGGTTGAAGCTTTTTTCACATAAGCATCGCATTGCCAAACTTTAAGAAACGACAACTTTGGTTTCTTGCCAAACCACAGTTCATATGGCGTCGTCTCAACAGATTTAGATGGTGCCCTATTTAACGTGATCGCACCATATCTAATAAAGTGCGGTTACGACGTTCAGACACACCATTATGCTATGGTGTTCCAGGTGGCGTGTGTTGCTAAACTATTCCGCATTGTTTAAAATGAAGACCAAACTCGCAACTCAAATATTCTCCTCCATGATCAGATCATAGAAACTTTATTTTCTTGCTACGATGATTTTCCACTTCACTCTGAAATTCTTTGAACTTTTCAAATGTTTCAGACTTATGTTTCATCAAGTAGATATACCCATATCTGCTCAAATCATCTGTGAAGGTGAGAAAATAACGATATCCGCCACAAGCCTCAATATTCATCGGACCACATACATCAGTATCTATGATTTCCAACAAATCTGTTGCTCACTCCATTGTTCCGGAGAACGGAGTTTTAGTCATCTTGCCCATAAGGCATGGTTCGCAAGTATCAAGTGATTCCGAAAGCCCGTCAGCATGGAGTTTCTTCATGCGCTTTACACCAATATGACCTAAACGGCAGTGCCACAAATAATTTGCACTATCATTTTTAACTTTGCATCTTTTGGCTTCAATATTATGAATATGTGTATCACTACGATTGAGACCCAACAAACCATTTTCATTGGGTGTATGACCATAGAAGGTTTTATTCATGTAAATAGAACAACAATTATTCTTTGACTTAAATGAATAACCGTACTGCAATAAACATGATCAAATCATATTCATGCTCAACGCAAACACCAAATAACATTTATTTAGGTTCAACACTTAATCCCGAAAGTATAGGGAGTGTGCGATGATGATCATATCAATCTTGGAACCACTTCCAACACACATCGTCACTTCACCCTTAACTAGTCTCTGTTCATTCTGCAACTCCTGTTTCGAGTTACTACTCTTAGCAACTGAACCAGTATCAAATGCCGAGGGGTTGCTATAAACACTAGTAAAGTACACATAAATAACATGTATATCAAATATACCTTTGTTCACTCTGCCATCCTTCTTATCCGCCAAGTATCTAAGGTAGTTCCACTTCCAGTGACCATTTCCATTGCAGTAAAAGCACACAGTCTCAGGCTTAGGTCCAGACTTGGGCTTCTTCACTTGAGCAGCAACTTGCTTGCCATTCTTTCTTAAAGTTCCCCTTCTATCCCTTTGCCCTTTTCTTGAAACTAGTGGTCTTGTTAACCATAAACACTTGATGCTCTTTCTTGATTTCTACCTTCGTTGATTTCAGTATCACGAAGAGCTCGGGAATTACTTTCGTCATCCCTTGCATATTATAGTTCATCATGAAGTTATAGTAACTTGGAGATAGTGACTAGAGAACTTTGTCAATTACTATCTTATCTGGAAGATTAACTCCCACTTGATTCAAGTAATTGTAGTACCCAGACAATCTGAGCACATGCTCACTGGTTGAGCTGTTCTCCTCCATGTTGTAGCCAAAGTACTGTCAGAGGTCTCATACCTCTTGATATGGGCATGAGTATGAAATACCAATTTCAACTCTTGAAACATCTAATATGCTCCATGTCATTCAAAACATTTTTGAAGTCCCGGTTCTAAGCCGTAAAGCATGATGCACTAAACTATCAAGTAGTCATCATACCGAGCTTTTGTCAAAACGTACATAACGTTTGCATCTGCTACTGCAATAGGTCTATCACCTAGCGGTGCATCAAGGACATAATTCTTCTGTGCAGCAATGAGGAAAATCCTCAGATCACAGACCAATTCCTCATCATTTCTACTATCATCTTTCAACTTATATTTCTCTAGGAACATATAAAAATAAACGGGGAGCTACATCGCGAGCTATTGATCTAGACCATAGATATGCTAATACTACCAGAACTAAGTTCATGATAAATTAAAGTTCAATTAATCAAATTACTTAAGAATTCCCACTTAGGTAGACATCCCTCTAATCATCTAAGTGATCACGTGAACCAAATCAACTAAACCACGTCCGATCATCACGTGAGATGGAGTAGTTTTCAATGGTGAACATCAATATGTTGGTCATATCTACTATATGATTCACGCTCGACCTTTCGGTCTTAGTGTTCCGAGGCCATATCTGCATATGATAGGCTCGTCAAGTTTAACCCGAGTATTCTGCGTGTGCAAAGCTGGCTTGCACCCGTTGTATGTGAACGTAGAGCTTATCACACCCGATCATCACGTGGTGTCTCGGCACGACGGACTTTTGCAACGGTGCATACTCAGGGAGATCACTTGTACCTTGAAATTTAGTGAGAGATCATCTTATAATGCTACAGTCGATCTAAGCAAAATAAGATGCATAAAGGATAAACATCACATGTAATCAATATAAGTGATATGACATGGCCATCATCATCTTGTGCCTTTGGTCTCCATCTCCAAGGCGCCGTCATGATCACCATCATCACCGGCGCGACACCTTGATCTCCATCGTAGCATCTATGTCTCCTCGCCAACTATTGCTTCTACGACTATCGCTACCGCTTAGTGATAAAGTAAAGCAATTACATGGTGATTGCATTTCATACAATAAAGCGACAACCATATGGCTCCTGCCAGTTGCCGATAACTCTGTTACAAAACATTATCATCTCATACAATTAAATTTAGCATCATGTCTTGACCATATCACATCACAACATGCCCTGCAAAAACAAGTTAGACGTCCTCTACTTTGTTGTTGCAAGTTTTACGTGGCTGCTACGGGCTGAGCAAGAACCGTTCTTTCCTACGCATCAAAACCACAACGATATTTCGTCAAGTATGTGTTGTTTTAACCTTCAACTAGGACCGGGCATAGCCATACTCGATTCAACTAAAGTTGGAGAAACTGACACCCGCCAGCCACCTGTGTGCGAAGCACGTCGGTAGAACCAATCTCGCGTAAGCGTACGCGTAATGTCGGTTCGGGCCGCTTCATCCAACAATACCGCCGAATCAAAGTATGACATGCTCGTAAGCAGTATGACTAGTATCGCCCACAACTCAATTGTGTTCTACTCGTGCATATAACATCTACGCATAAACCTGCTCGGATGCCACTGTTGGGGAACGTAGTAATTTCAAAATTTTCCTACGCACACGCAAGATCATGGTGATGCATAGCAATGAGAGGGGAGAGTGTTTTCCACGTACCCTCGTAGACCGAAAGCAGAAGCATTATGACAACACGATTGATGTAGTCGTACGTCTTCACGATTGACCGATCCTAGTATCGAACGTACGCCACCTCCACGATTAGCACACGTTTAGCTCGGCGACGTACCGCAAACTCATGATCCAGTAGAGCTTCAAGGGAGAGCTTCGTTAGCACGACGGCGTGATGACGGTGATGATGAAGCTACCGGCACAGGGCTTTGCCAAAGCACTATGACGATATGACCGAGGTCGATTATGGTGGAGGGGGGCACCGCACACGGCTAAGAGATCAATGATCAACTTGTGTGTCTATGGGGTGCCCCCCCTCCCCCGTATATAAACGAGAGGAGGAGGGGAGGGCCGGCCCTCTACTATGGCGCGCCATGGGGAGTCCTACTCCCACCGGGAGTAGGATTCCCCCCCCCCTTCCATGTAGTAGGAGTAGGAGAGAAGGAAGGGGAAGAGAGAAGAGAAGGAAGGAGGGGCGCCGCCTCCCCTAGTCCACCGGACTAGGCCTTGGGGGCGGCCTGCCTAGGCAGCCCTCTCTCTCCCTAAAGCCCAATAAGGCCCATATACTCCCCAAATAATTTCAGAAACTCTCGGTTGTAACATCCCAAAATTCTAAATTTTGGAATGTTATAAACAAATAGATAGTTTTGATTGATTGACTCAAAGTGGGTGAATTCAAACTTTTGAAAGTTAAATGAGAGGAATAAAAGGACTTTCCCAAACTTTCATTTTTGCTTTTATGCTTTCCGTGAATTCAAATTCTTTTCACCACAAAACCCCGAGAGAAGATGACATGACTTCTTCCATTTATTTAAATGACAAGGGTGTTGAAAATATTTGAATTTCATTTGAAAATATTTCCAATTTGAAACTTTATGCAACTCAATGATTTTCACGAGCTAAGATAAAATGACTTCTTCAAAATATATGAAATATGAGTTGGGAGTTTCAAAGAATTAAATTCAAAGTTCTTTTGAATTTATTTTTAATTTGGAGTTATTTGAGTTTTATTCAAATTATTTTTCTCCAAAAATAAAATATATGGAAAATATGGTAACATGATTCCCTACATCGAAAATTGAGAGAAATAAATTTGAACTAATTTTGGTATTTTTAAAATGATTTTTACCGGATTTTACTAGGGTCAAGCACTTTTTGCTTTATTTGAATTTGTGTGTATTTTATTCGACTCTATAAAATGTTCAGCTTGTAGGAAATCTTTTTCTGAAAATTTTGATATATAATATGCCTATATTATATTTTGTATTTATCTCTTTTGTTTTTAATTCTTTGTTTGTTTTAAAAAAAAACTTCTCCTCCGCCCGACCTGGCTGCCCAGTTGTGTCATGCCCGCCAGCCCAGCCCACGCTGCCGCCTCGAGCTCCCGAAGGGAGTCCCGCTGTCAAGACGACTCGCCTGCCACCTCCGTGGCCGAGTCGGCCTCCTCAAGGCCGCCTTGCCTCGCCAAGACGCCTCCCGAGGCCGCGCCCATAAATAGCACCCCCGCCGCCGCCTCCACCCCACGCGCCACCGCCACTCGTGTAACATCCCAAATTTTCAATTTGAATGTTATACATTAGGTAAATCATGCATATCATATTTTCTCGCATTTTCCGATCCTAGAAAATTTCAAGCAACTCAAGGACCCTGAGAGAGTTGAGATTTCATTATTTTCATATTTGGGATTTCTCAAATTTTGAAAATAGGGTCATTTGATTTATTTATTTATCTTCAAAAGTTTTTCCGATAAAAAATTGAAGAGGGGAATAATATGACTTTCCCAACATTTAGGAAAATGAAGATTTTATAAATAAGTCAAATTTTGGTTTTTGAAAGTTTATTTGCTTTAGGCAAGAAAAAAATGAGTATTTTAAAAATATGCATTTTTGCCCCGTTATAAAGTTCATTTTGTTCGACTCATTTTTAGGAGTCGGGGAAAATTAATTTTATTTAATTTGGAGTTCGTTTGGTTTTATTTTTATTTCGTTTAGTTTTGTTTAAAAAACGCGCCGCGCCAGCTCGGGGCTAAGGGCCCAGCCTGCCCAAGCCGCCCAGCGCTCTTCTCTCCTCACACACACACACACACAGGCCACGGCCGGGCGAGTCCGAGGAGGACTCCTCCCCCGGCTTGCCCCCTCCCCAAGGCAGCACCACCCCCATCCTATTTAACCGAGCCCCCTCTCCTCCTCACCCGCCACCACGCCTCGACCCGAGCCAGCTGCCGCTCAAGGTCGCCGCCGCCACATCCGCCGCATGATGTCGCCGCCGCCCGACCGCCGCCACGCCGACCCGACCACGACCTCACGGAGGTCGGAGGCCCGCCAAGCACCACGGAGGTAGTCGCCGCCACCACCCCGGTCCGTTTTTGTTTCAAAACCCGATCCGTTTTTCTCGTTGTTCTGCTTTTTTTAAAACCTAGATTGGTTTATTTTTTTGGTTTTATTATTTAGTGAACGCTCACCGACCCGCTCGCTTTAATGAACGTGTTCGTTGGATTAGATCTGTTAACTAACGTCCGCCGCTTAATCCGCTCGCCGCTTTTTCTTTTAATCGGATTTAATCTGTTATTTTCTGATTTCGATTTCGATTCGATTTTCAAATCTGTTTATTTTCTCGCCGCTTATCGGAATCAGTGATTCAAGCACTGGAGTTTCATATTTAAACCGCCGTTCCGACTAACCTACTTAAACAAAGTTTTGCTACTCTCTAAAATTTTGACCTAGTTTCAGATTGCTAAACCGAGTCGTTTTCTCGATTTTCGACTTTCGATGCTTTATTTGATTCGATTCTTTTGCAACCAGGTTCTTAAGTTGAACTTTCTGGTTAGATCTTTTATTTGAGATTTCTGCATTAGATGAGTACTTATTGTATGCTTGTTGTTTGTCTGCGTTAGATCACCCGGAGTGCGCCGCTTGTTACTTCAATCTCTAGGTCTCATGGATCATCGCAAGGCAAGTAACACTTGATCATACCTTTTCTACTACCCATTTTTATTGCATTAGATCAAACCTCAAACACTTGCATGTTTAGGATCTAATTAAATTGTGGGATTGGGAAGTAGACTGAGGTAGTACCTATTACCTGTTTTACTTATGAAACCTTGGGAGTCACTTCTACGCTTGCTTTATGCCATGCTATGCTAGTAGACGGATTGGGTGAGTGAATATCCATGACAGATGTGAGATTGTTAATTAATGGTTTATCTAAGGTGGCAACCTAAACACACATATGGGTGGATTGAGGCACCTGGTTTCTATCAGACTTGCCAAGATTTCTTCGGACCGCCACCTGTGCTCTAAGGGATCATAAGATTATTCAAACCTGAAACTTCCGTGCAGCCACAAGCCAATTATGGGCTCGCGAGTTGACTAAGTTGTGCGAACTCTCACGGGTAGGCTAGCTGATGTAGGGGATGTAGGTTGGTACGGTCTACCCACATGTAAGGTGCTAGCGCTTCGAAAGACTATGTCTCGGCCATCCGCTTCTCAAACACCATGTAAAAGAGAACCAAGCGGAGGCGATCGAGTCTTGTGGGGAAAAGTGCAAACCTCTCGCAGAGTGTATAAACTAATCATGATTAGCCGTGTCCCCTGTTATGGACGTTTTGAGTATCCGTAATTGAATATCATGTGAATCTCAACATGTTACTTCTAATAAATGTTATTGGGATTTGATGAGTACTTTTAATTGGGATTGAGGATGCTGTCAACCATTCTCAATGTTTAACAACCACCACGATAGTTAAATAAAATTATTCCTTTGTTGTAGGGAAAACTAGCTTTATGCAAAATGTAACCGTAGAGCTTTACCACCGCCATATATGCATGTAGTATAGGCTTATTCTTTCATTGTCTCTATGTGTTACATTGCCAAGATATTCCATGTGTGAATTGTTGGCTGCAACTTTCATGTTGCGATTTTCGCACGACAGTAAGGTGTTAGGTCGTGGTTCTATATTCAATGATGCCGATGGAGTTGATGGACTCACTTATCTTCCAAGCCTTCCGCTGTTATTATTAGACGGCCTTAAGCCATATTATTGTAATAAGTTCCCTTGTGGACAACGATGTAATAAGTGTGTGATTGCTACTCGCTATAAATCCTTCAAATCTGTGTGGTGTCAAGACATCGATCCAGGATGACATCGAGCACGAGACTTGATCCATTCGGTCTGGTCGCTACACCTCGCCGCCCGCCTCGCCAGATCCGCCGCTGCCTCCGTTATAATCGCCACCGCCGCTGCTCAAGCGCCTTCACCTCGCGCCACCGCCACCTCGCCGCCCGCCCTCGCCAAGATCCGAGACCTCGAGCACCGCCGGCGACCACGCCTGACGCCAGATCGCTGGAGTTGACCGCCACCGCCGGTTTATTTTCTCCGAACCGGTATAACCGCAACCGCCCCGGTTTTTCTTTGATTCGATCGGTTTTTCCTAGAAAACCTAGTTCCGTTTTTTTAGGGTTTAGTTATTTCGCGAACATTCTCTGTTTAGGTGTGCTTAGCGAACATGTTCGTTTCATATAGTTCTGTAACGAACGTTCGATCGTTAGGTTTTCTGTCTTAGTCAGGGACCTCTGTGTAGATATTTTCTTTACAGATCAGCCCCTGGTTTTCAAACGACCATAACTTTTTACTCATTTATCCAAATTCAACGAAACCAATGCCCACTTCTTAGTTTTGATCTCCTCTATCCAGTAATCCAACTCAAACATGTTTTTGAAAGTTTAAAATTTGAATTAGATCATATTTGAATTTGAACTTTGTTTGATCATAACTTGAGTTTCGTAACTCTGATTTAATTGAATCTTTTTGCAAATCAAAGCTCTTGACCTAAACTTTCTAATAAGGCCAAATTCATATAATTTTGGTAATGTTAGAAATTGTTTTATGCTGCAAGAGTTATTTGATTTGGTTTTGATGTTTTTCGAATGGTTTTCTTCATTCTCTCCGATCTTTTGAGTGATTGCTTATGTGTGGTTACTATTGCTTGATTACGATAGATTGACCGGAGTGTGACGAGTAGAACTATCAAGAGTTATGAGTGCGAATCATCTTCATCAACATTGGAGGCAAGTAACACTTTGATCATACCTTTTCTACTACCCAGTTTTTATGCATTAGATCTATCCTCAAACATTGCATGATTAGGATCTAATTAAATTGTGGGATGGGAAGTAGTTTGAGGTAGTACCTATTACTTGATTTATTATAAAACCCTTGGGAGTTACTTCTACGTTTGCTTATTATGCCATGCTATGCTAGTAGAGGTGGATTGGGTGAGTGTATCCATGACAGATGTGAGATTGTTAATTAATGGTTTATTTAAGGTGGCAACTTAAACACACATCTGGGTGGATTGAGGCACCTGGTTTCCATCAGGACTTGCCTGCTTTTTCTTCGGACCGCCACCCGTGCTCAAAGGGATCATGAGATTATTCATGCTAGAAACTTCCGTGCAGCCACATGCTACTATGGGCTCTAGCATAGTTGACTAAGTTGTGCGAACTCTTACGGGTGGACTAGCTGATGTAGGGGTTGTAGGTTGGTACGGTCTACCCAAACGTAAGGTGCTAGCTCTTCTGAAAGACTATGTCTCGGTCATCCATTTCTCAAACACCATGTAGTGCGAGAAATCAAACGGAGGAGATCGGGTCTTGCGGGGAAAAGTGCACAAACCTCTGCAGAGTGTATAAACTAATCATGGTTAGCCGTGTCCCCGGTTATGGACATGTTGAGTATCTAGTACTTGGATTATCAAGTGAATCTCATCATGTTATTTTAAAATAATTTTGTTGGGTTGTTAATGAGTACTTTTAATTGGGATTGAGGATGTTGTCAACCATTCTCAATGTTTAACAACCACCATGATAGTTAAATAAATTTATTCCTTTGCAGTAGGGAAAAATTTGCTTTTCGCAAAAACATTATAACCATAGAGCTTTCCACCAGCCATATATGCATGTAGTATAGGCTTATTCTTTCATTACTCTCTATGTGTTACATTGCCAGCATATTCCATGTGCGGACCCGTTTTCGGGCTGCAACGTTTCATGTTGCAGGATCTTACGACGAGTAAGTGATACGTTAGGGTTACGATTTCTACACTCAACTTTGCCGTTGGTGTTGATGGGAATCCACAACCTTGTTTCTTCCGCTATTTGGATTGAGGTAATAGTTTTTACGTTATTTATACATGTGATTTACCTCGTTATAAATCCTTGAGTATTGTGTGTGTCAAAGATACCGATCCGTGGATGACACTTAAGCACGTAGATTTGACCCATTCGGTCGGGTCGCTACAATATGGTATCGAGCACATGTTGATTGTAGGACGTGACCCTAGAAACCGACAGCCCATAGGAAAGATTTTTCTACAACTTCACTTTCAAAAGATCTTTTACCTCTCTTCTTCTCGAGCTTATTCAAATATTCCCTTTAGTGAGACCATACCCCTTTTCCTTTTGACCACTCAAGATTTGACCGATGAGACCACTCCAATGAGACAAGATATCGCATAACTAAGACCATTTGGAATGAAGAGGATTTTACCGTAAATGGAAACTACAACTGTTGAAGACTCAAGACTAGGAGAATTGGAGGCTCAAGAATTCCAGATTTTTATGACCTAGGAAGGTTACGCTTATGGAACTTGGCGGACTATGGAAGCCGTCAATACCCGAGATCAAGGTGTATCGGAGAAGGACTGGAACATGGAGCATTAGAACTCAAAGTTCTGTCAAGGAAAACCCTAAGGCAGGAGATATCAACTATGGAGAGATAGCACATGGAAATGATAAGAGCAGAAACACGGCTATCCATGAGGTTATCACCCGATATGCTATTGCCACTATGCTGAGTTAAGCATGCATTTCTCGTATGATTGGATGGTAGAAGGTCAAGGAGCATCCATCGCTGAAGGATGCAGTTTTAACATTACTGGTGTATCACCAGGATCTGGAGTGTTACATCAAGAAGTTAAGATGGACCTACAAGAAGCATTATTTGATAAGGAAGCGGTTCGTGAAGAACTCAGGACCCAGAAGCTGAAAATAGCCAAGCTGGAGGAGCAAAACCTCCAGATACCGGAGATTCGTCAGGAACTGAAAGACAGTAGGACCATGGTTCATACCAAGGATGTTGAAACCCAGAAGTTTGGAACGCAACTCCAAAAAAAAATAAAGGATGTCACGAGAGATTTCACGTCAACGGAGATCTGGCATAGCAACTTGAGAAGGACAAGCATGATCAGAAGAAGCCATCGGAGACATGAACAAGACTTGAAGAGTTTTGTGACGATGAAGATTTATTGACCTTTAGAAGACCAAACCCCAGTTATATACTTACGTGAGATGCGACGATTGTGAGCTGTCATTTGTTTGTTGTTTTTCAACAGCCACAATAAAATCTGTCTTTTCAAAACTATTGTTTGTATTGTGTGTATCCCTCTCTATCTCTCTTGTCCCACCCCAAAACCCATGGACCCAATAGAAGATGAATGGAGATGAGCTTGTATCTTCGGGACCGATGAGTCAATTGGAGACAGACCGATGGATTTAGAACATGGAGGATCACATGGAGAATAACACTATAGTCGGAAAGTATATGACCCATCATGCTCTTCAGTGCTTTGAAAGAGGTGCTACTACTTGGAGGAGGATGTACCAAACCATCAATGGATGGCAAAGAGTAACCACATGGAAATAATTTAAGTGGACTTTGTTAAAGTCTTAGCTAGTGTCCCAGAAATTGAGGCCTTATGGAAATGATATGAACAAACCTTGTGCATGCAAGCTTTGTGGAGAAATAGGACACAACCATATAGAACACAAAGATGAATGCTCTAATTGTGAAGGAAGTCACCCAGCTGAAGAATGCCCAACTAGGTAGATCACTTGTTTCTTGTGTGAAGGGACTACCCACTACCCTGCACATTGTCACACTTACCCCATGGTACAAAGAATCATCCAGCCGAAGAAAGAAGAAATGAAAGGAGCCCTCACGGAAGTTCTAGGAGGAGCTGTGATGAAGGAAGAGATGGAGGACACCCCCAAAGAGGAACCAATCAAACCCTGCACCAAGTCTTGCTATTCATGTGGAGAAGAAGGACACATCTCCCATAATTGTATGAATGGGGATCTAGTAGAATTCCCGATAGAGGAAGTAGAGTATGACCCACAGGAAATAGAAGCCCTGATTGGAACGGAAAAGTCCAGAAAGAGAAGTAGATTGGATTCCAGGAAGGATCTGAGTCATATCACCTGTTATAGGTGCAAGGAGTCGTGGCACTACCTCAGCAATTTCCCAAAAGGAATCCAAGGACCCCCAGGAGGTTATATAATCACAAGGAAACCTCAAACTTGTCAAGTAATATGTTTCATTGTAATGTAGCAGGCACTTTGCCGTAGATTGTCCAAGGAGAAGGAGACCGGTGATAAATAGTTGAATTTGTAACAGAAGAAATGGAGTAGTAGAAGTGAGAGCTTTTTCTTTTATATTGAGGTGTTGAGTTGAGACATGTAATGGAAAAGTGAGAGATTGTAATAATTTAAGAATCAATAAAGTTAGCAGTGTTGGTACTGATTTGGATTTTATGAGTTACCCTATGAGGAAAGATGTTGACCAATTTCAAGGATATGAGAAATATGGTCTATGGAATATTGGAACATTTTAAGGGTGGTAGTACCCTGTAAGAACCGTTGACCCATGGAAAAGATAAGGATACTCCACTGAGTGGATTTTGGACAAAATGAATACGAGTTTTGTCTCGATATGTTTGATACCCCAAGAGTGTGTGGGATGACGTTGGAGACCGTCAGTTGTTTGGACCAAATGTGATCAAGGAGTCAGAAGAGAATGTTAAGTGGATTCGAGATAGACTGAAGGAAGCTCAGTCCAGGCAGAAGAGTTATGCAGACTCAAAAACGCAAGGAGGAAGTCTATGAGATGGGAGACAGAGCATGTCTTCGTGTGTCCCCTCTGCGAGGAGTTAAACTATTTGGAATTAAGGGAAAGATAGCCCCGAGATTTGTAGGACCATACCGAGTTTTGGAGCGTATGGGAGAAGTGGCCAACAAGTTGGAGTCACCCGAAGGACTGTCAGGAGTTCATGATGTGTTTCACGTTTCCCAGTTGAAGAAGTGCCATGCAGAGATGGCCAATATTTCCTTGTAAGGATGCTTGACCCTGGAAAGGATAATGATGTTCCACGAAGTGGAGTATGGACTTCATAAGTATAAGTTTTTATCTCGGTAAGTGGGATATCCCACGAGGATGAAGAGATAAATTACTATTGGATATAAAGGAGGTATGATGTTGGAAATATGGATCAATGGAAATTCCATGATGAGTCTAAGTAATCATGTCCTAGTTTGGTGCCAATAGAAGGAAGGAAGACAGTACAATTGGATGGATTTTTAGTGCTAGGATGCTAGGGAGTTGGATGTTGGAATAATGATCATTTGCCCCGAGGATGTGTTCAAGGTTTGCAAGTGATGAGATGGGCCATAACCCACAGGCCCCAGGACCTGCCAAGAAGCAAGCACATTCTTGCTGAAGGAAAAACCCTGGAAGAAGTTACGATTTTATCAACCGACGATTCTATAGGAGTTTACGCAAAACCTGAGAGTTGTTAAGGAATGATAGATGTTTGTCTCGCTTGCAGAATCAATGGATTTATCCGAACTTGGTTCGCCGACAAGAGAAATTCTACAATGCTTGTGAGGATGACCGAGTGTTAGAATGCGAGATTCGCTAAACCATGTACAAGGTAATGATTTAAAAGGGGTGGATTGATCACCATACCGACTTACTTCTTATTATTCGCATATATATGGGATGGTAAATCTGAGTGACTTACCTATAGTAGAGAGACGATTTATCAAAACCTTGTTTGAACCATAGAATGGTATAAGTATTTTCCCTTGTACACGACAGTTGTTGCCAACCGTAGGTTATACGGTGAGGTTCAACCCAGAACCGTTTTCTGCAGGACAAACCATAAATTGATGACCACCATGAGATATCGATAGTTGTTTAGAATTGGCGCCAGACCCGTCAACTAAGAAGACCCAATGTCGGAATAACCTTACCAAGATAAAAGGACAGAAGAAATTGAGGAAAAGGTTATGCCGCTACGAAAGAGCCAGAGAAGGAATTATACTGAAGATCTGAGAAGACCGACACTGCCAGTAATAAGGATGGAATATATGAGTTTATGAAGGAACCGTAACCATGCTTCTAAGGGTGGTAGCACCCGAGACCCCGGAGACTGATCGATGGATTTTTGAGAAGACCCCAAACCTAACCTATTTCTTTTCTAGCCTCTCCGAATCTCGAGGACGAGATTCATTTTAAGGGTGGTAGTTTTGTAACATCCCAAAATTCTAAATTTTGGAATGTTATAAACAAATAGATAGTTTTGATTGATTGACTGAAAGTGGGTGAATTCGAAACTTTTTGAAAGTTAAATGAGAGGGAATAAAAGGACTTTCCCAAACTTTCATTTTTTTGCTTTTATGCTCTCCGTGAATTCAAATTCTTTTCACCACAAAACCCTAGAGAGAAGATGACATGACTTCTTCCATTTATTTAAATGACAAGGCGTGTTGAAAATATTTGAATTTCATTTGGAAAAATTTTCCAATTCTGAAACTTTATGCAACTCAATGATTTTCACGAGCGAAGATAAAATGACTTCTTCAAAACATATGAAATATGAGTTGGGAGTTTCAAAGAATTAAATTCAAAGTTCTTTTGAATTTATTTTTAATTTGGAGTTATTTGAGTTTTATTCAAATTATTTTTCTCCAAAAATAAAATATATGGAAAATATGGTAACATGATTCCTACATCAGAAAATTGAGAGAAATAAATTTGAACTAATTTTGGTATTTTTAAAATGATTTTTACTGGATTTTACTAGGCAGAAGCACTTTTGCTTTATTTGAATTTGTGTGTATTTTATTCGACTCTATTAAAATGTTCAGCTTGTAGGAAATCTTTTTCTGAAAATTTTGATATATAATATGCCTATATTATATTTTGTATTTATCTCTTTGTTTTTAATTTTTTGTCTGTTAAAAAACTTCTCTCCCCGACTGGCTGCCCAGTTGCCAAAGCCGCTGCCGCCAGCCCAGCCCACGCGCTGCCGCCTCGAAGCTCCCGAAGGGAGTCCCGCTGTCAGAGACTCGCTGCCACCGCCAGGCCGAATCGGCCTCCCGCCGCTTGCTTCCGCCAGACGCCCCGAGGCCGCCCCTCCATAAATAGCACCCCGCCGCTTTCTCCACCTCGCGCCACCGCCGCCACCTCGCCGCCGCCTCGCCAGATCCACCGCCGCCTGTTAATCGCCACACCCGCCCTGCTCGCGCTTCACCTCGCGCCACCGCCACCACTCGCCGCCGCCGCCAAGATCCGAGACCTCGAGCACCGCCGGCGACCACGCCCGACGCCGGACTCGCCGGAGTTGACCGCCACCGCCGGTTTATTTTCCCCGAACCGGTATAACCTCAACCGCCCCGGTTTTTCTTTGATTCGATCGGTTTTTCCTAGAAACCCTAGTTCTGTTTTTTTAGGGTTTAGTTATTTCGCGAACATTCTCTGTTTAGGTGTGCTTAGCGAACATGTTCGTTTCATATAGTTCTCAGAACTAACGCTCGATCGTTAGGTTTTCTCGCCTTAGTCGTGACCTCTCGTAGATATTTTCTTTACAGATCAGCCCCTGGTTTTCAAACGACCATAACTTTTTACTCGTTTATCCAAATTCAACGAAACCAACGCCCACTTCTTCGTTTTGATCTCCTCTATCCATTAATCCAACTCAAACATGTTTTTGAAAGTTTAAAATTTGAATTAGATCATATTTGAATTTGAACTTCGTTTGATCATAACTTGAGTTTCATAACTCCGATTTAATTGAATCTTTTTGCAAATCGAAGCTCTTGACCTAAACTTTCTGATAAGGCCAAATTCATATAATTCTGGTACTGTTAGAAATTGTTTTATGCTGCAAGAGTTATTTGATTTGATTTTGATGTTTTTCGAATGGTTTTCTTCGTTCTCTCCGATCTTTTGAGTGATTGCTTATGTGTGGTTACTATTGCTTGATTATGATAGATTGACCGGAGTGTGACGAGTAGAACTATCAAGAGTTATGAGTGCGAATCATCTTCATCAACATTGCAGGCAAGTAACACTTTGATCATACCTTTTCTACTACCCAGTTTTTATGCATTAGATCTATCCTCAAACATTGCATGATTAGGATCTAATTAAATTGTGGGATGGGAAGTAGTTTGAGGTAGTACCTATTACCTGATTTATTATCGAACCCTTGGGAGTTACTTCTACGTTTGCTTATTATGCCATGCTATGCTAGTAGACGTGGATTGGGTGAGTGTATCCATGACAGATGTGAGATTGTTAATTAATGGTTTATTTAAGGTGGCAACTTAAACACACATGTGGGTGGATTGAGGCACCTGGTTTCCATCAGGACTTGCCTGTTTTTCTTCGGACCGCCACCCAGGCTCAAAGGGATCATGAGATTATTCATGCTAGAAACTTCCGTGTGCAGCCACATGTTCTATAGGCTCTAGCATAGTTGACTAAGTTGTGCGAACTCTTACGGGTGGACTAGCTGATGTAGGGGTTGTAGGTTGGTACGGTCTACCCAAACGTAAGATGCTAGCGCTTCTGAAAGACTATGTCTCGGTCATCCGTTTCTCAAACACCATGTAGTGCGAGAAATCAAACGGAGGAGATCGATTCTTGTGGGGAAAAGTGCACAAACCTATGCAGAGTGTATAAACTAATCATGGTTAGCCGTGTCCCCGGTTATGGACATGTTGAGTATCTAGTACTTGGATTATCAAGTGAATCTCATCATGTTACTTTAAAATAATTTTGTTGGGTTGTTAATGAGTACTTTTAATTGGGATTGAGGATGCTGTCAACCATTCTCAATGTTTAACAACCACCATGATAGTTAAATAAATTTATTCCTTTGCAGTAGGGAAAATTGGCTTTTCCGCAAAAACATTATAACCATAGAGCTTTCCACCAGCCATATATGCATGTAGTATAGGCTTATTCTTTCATTACTATCTATGTGTTACATTGCCAAAGATATTCCATGTGTCAATTGTTTTGGCTGCAACGCTTCATGTTGCGTGATCTTAGACGAGTAAGTGATACGTTAGGGTTACGATTTCTACACTCAACTTTGCCGTTGGTGTTGATGGGAATCCACAACCTTGTTTCTTCCGCTATTTGGATTGAGGTAATAGTTTTTACGTTATTTATACATGTGATTTACCTATGTTATAAATCCTCGAGTATCGTGTGTGTCAAAGATACCGATCCAGGATGACACTTAAGCATGAGACTTGACCCATTCGGTCGGGTCGCTACACCGCATTCGATAAATACCCAACCACTCGTAACCTTCCGATGTCCGAATATAGCTTTCCAATATATCGATCTTTATGTCTCGAACATTTTGACACTCCTCGTCATGTCCCTCATCTCATCCGGGACTCCGAACAACCTTTGGTACATCAAAACACATAAACTCACAATATCGATCGTCACCGAACGTTAAGTGTGCGGACCCTACGGGTTCGAGAACTATGTAGACATGACCGAGACTCATCTCCGGTCAATAACCAATAGTGGAACCTGGATGCTCATATTGGTTCCAACATATTCTACGAAGATTTTTATCGGTCAAAACGCATAACAACATACGTTGTTCCCTTTGTCACCGGTATGTTACTTGCCCGAGATTCGATCGTCGGTATCTCAATACCTAGTTCAATCTCATTACCGGCAAGTCTCTTTACTCGTTCCGTAATGCATCATCCCACAACTAACTCATTATTCACATTGCTTGCAAGGCTTATAGTGATGTGCATTACCGAGGGGGGCCCAGAGATACCTCTCCGACAATCGGAGTGACAAATCCTAATCTCGATCTATGCCAACTCAACAAGTACCATCGGAGACACCTGTAGAGCACCTTTATAATCACCCATTTACGTTGAGAAGTTTGGTAGCACACAAAGTGTTCCTCCGGTATCCGGGAGTTGCATAATCTCATAGTCATAGGAACATGTATAAGTCATGAAGAAAGCAATAGCAATATACTAAACGATCAAGTGCTAAGCTAACAGAATGGGTCGAGTCAATCACATCATTCTCTAATGATGTAATCCCGTTAATTAAATGACAACTCATGTCTATGGCTAGGAAACTTAACCATCTTTGATTCAGCGAGCTAGTCAAGTAGAGGCATACTAGTGACACTCTGTTTGTCTATGTATCCACACATGTACTAAGTTTCCGGTTAATACAATTCTAACATGAATAATAAACATTTATCATGAACTAAGGAAATAAATATTAAATTTATTATTCCCTATAGGGCATATTTCCTTCACTCCCTCCCTCCCACCTATATATATGTGGTAGGGGGTGCCTAGCACATATCGGACAATTGCCTAGCCGTGTGTGGCGCCCCCCTCCACAGTTTACACCCCCGGTCATATTTTCGTAGTTCTTAGGCGAAGCCCTGCGGAGATAGCTAGCTTCACCATCACCGTCACCATGCCGTCGTGCTGCTGGAACTCATCCACTACCTCGCCGTCTTGCTGGATCAAGAAGGTGGAGGACGTCACTGTCGGTGTCAAACCGACGGATCTCGGGTAGGGGATCCCGAACTGTGCGTCTAGGCGGATGGTAACAGGATACAAGGGACACGATGTGTTTACCCAGGTTCGGGCCCTCTCGATGGAGGTAAAACCCTACTCCTGCTTGATTAATATTGATGATATGGGTAGTACAAGAGTAGATCTACCACGAGATCAGAGAGGCTAAACCCTAGAAGCTAGCCTATGGGATGATTGTTGTTCGTCGTACGGACTAAACCCTCCGGTTTATATAGACACCGGACGGGGCTAGGGTTACACGGACTAAACCCTAGAAGCTAGCCTATGGGATCTTGTATCTTCATAGTCCAGGAGTCAGGCCAAAGGTTATAGTTCGGCTATCCGGACACCCCCTAATCCGGGACTCCCTCAGTAGCCCCCGACCCAGGCTTCAATGACGATGAGTCCGGCGCGCAGATTTGTCTTCGGCATTGCAAGGCGGGTTCTTCTCCAAATTCTGTGTACCTTTTGAATAGTGTCCGGCTTCTCATGAATATTGTGCTCCTTGGCTTCCATGCCTAATAATGGTCGTCTTCCACGTGTCAAACGAATGCGAAAAGCCAGGGTGTTTTTACTTTTACCCCCCTAGCTGCACAAATAAGCTGCCTTATAAAAGAGACGAGGATTTAGATCCGAATCACACCATCTTCCCTTCGCGAGCTTTCATCGGAGCGCATCCGACGTAAATCCATTCCATCAGGCGGCCGACGCAGCTCCTCCTGCCGCCTCCCAGCCCTCAGCCCGAGATTGGGAGAGATGTTCCGTCCCACACAGCGAGCTAGTGACGCCCAAACCAAGGGATTTCTTCCCCAGCCTTCATGGTCCCTGTTCGAGCCGGACTCGCCACCTATAATGGCGAAAGCAGCGGAGAGCGCCCCAATCCTCCAAAGGAGAGAGGGTATGCCTTGTCCCTTATTTAATAAGAGGGCTCGGATTTCTAATTCATCCGCTTCTCAGGGGCTCCTCGGAGTTCTACGGCCTCCACTGCACAACCCACGCCGCCTCCATATTGCATATTATGGGCTCCTTAGCCCTTTGCGAGCTGTTCTGGGCGCCGAGGCTCATTTCGCTACCGTGGAAGAAGCTATTCTGCCTTGTGCCCCGCTCGGAGGGGTCGATATATCAAGTGGGCGGAGCCGAACTATGGTGCATCGCCGGACCGGATATCTATCCGAACCCCAAGGAAGGCGTCCAAGATTGGCCTTCGTAATGGTTTTATATAGAAGATGTCCCTCCGCTGACCCTATTCGGATCGGCCTCCCAGAGTTCAATAATGCTCCCTTGAAGAAGCGCCTAAGTCAAGGCCCACGGAGCCCTCGTGAGGGAAAATGATAAGGACGCCCTCACCGATGAGCTGGATAAGGTTGTTAGCTCATTCCGACTAACCATGATCGGGTCATGGCCACATGCATTATGCGGGGGTGCAGCCGCTTCAAGATAGAGGCCACCCCATGTGGGATTTCAACGGGAGGATGATGCCACCCGCGCGGCCGTAAGGGGCCGGATCGTTGTTGCTCGACGAAGGCCCCGTCCGCATTGTACAAGGGAGAAGAGGAGGAGTTTCTCCGCCAATCCATTGTATGGATTTTCTATGTACAATCCTCCAAGCTGGGTAAGCGGAGACTTTTTTGCCCATCGCCCATATTCCCATAGTTAAGTACCTTATCTTGTGATTTCGACGCAGAATTGCACCGGTTGTAAAGGATATAAACAACCTCCTCCACAACCCGAGGATCTGAACGGTCCTTGATCCGCCTCCCAAGAGGATCCGGACATATCCATGGAGCTGATCGATGGGGTATTTTGCCAACCGAGCATCGATAATGCCTTGGTCGCCATTACGGCCGATTACCCCGTAATATTTCCAGCCTCACAGTAATCGAGACCAAGTCCCAATACTTTGAAAATGATCCGTCTCAGGCTTATTTTTGATCACCGATATCAATGGTGTTTTGTGGGGAGCCCTTGAGGCAGAAGGCCGAGCTCATGTGGCTAGCCAACAAGGGCAGCAAGGCTCAAAGAGGCTGAAAAGAAGTGCGGTCCGGATTGAGATGCCGCGTAACGGTATGGCGTGCCATCTTATTCCTGTGTTTTATTCCGAAGGTATACTAACGCCGTGTTCTTCAGAAAAAGAGCGCCGCCAGACTATATCCGGAGAGGTTGCCAATCGAGCCTCCACCAGCCGTGCACCAAAGCCAGTCCGTAAGCGGAGGCGAACACGAGGCGCAGGCCGACACCTCCGGCTGCAGGATGCCGACGGAGTATCGCCACCAATTCCGAGGTGGAGAGTGCTATGCATCACAAAGCGCCGCTCGACAGTTCTTCGTGACGATGTTTCTCCCAAGAGGCATTGGATGCCTTCAATTGGGATGCGCACTCCGTGCCGCCAAAATGGTCTAGCCAGAGCTACTGAGCAAAGATGTGAAAGACATACGGTGAGAAATTTTGATGGTTATGTGTACCAAGAGACCCTTTAGACTTGAAATAGTTAGAATAACTGATTTAAGGATCATTTGTTATGCAGGATCTTACAAAAAGAATACCCAACTGTCCTGTGAGCCGGAAGAGTACAAAGGCCAACTCGAGGTCAAGATTAGCTGCTGTGGGAGGCCAAGGAGACCCCTCCGTAATATATGCTTCAAAGATAAGTATGTTGTGAAGTGCGGCGTGTGTAAATCTGACAATATCATTGAGATGGCGCAAGAGTAGATCCGCATAAGCAACAACTCTTGCGCCGTTAAAGGCCGGGAGAGCGTTTTACGAGGGTGAGGCAGAGAAGAATAATCTCCAAGATGCCAACACCCACCGGGCGAGGAACTAAAGGATGTTTGTGCCCATTGCCGGACTCCGTGAAGGAGAATCAACGGCTTCGACGCTGCATTTTTAGTAGGTGCTTGAACGAACTTTGAAAAAGAGTTCGGCGAGGAAGTCGACTAACAGAGTTATGTCTCGAGGTATGCTCACAAGTCGCCCCGCAGAGGAAATGCCCGGTTCTACGGGTGACCTTCTTCCCGAAGTTTACAACCGCATTTAACGAAGTTCGGCAGTGATGAAAGGCATCGCCTGTGCCTTGTGGCCATTTGTCTCCCTGCCTCAAGGCTTTGGAGAGCTTGCAGAGAGGTTTAATGAGCGCGCGCGCTTCTGATTATGGAAGATATTGGCCTGCCGCCAAGGCGCCAGGGAGGCTCGGGCCATGGTGAAGACGCTGCACACGTTGTTGACCCAAACCACATGGCCGAGGTCGGACCTGTGGGGACCGATGGGAAGGAGATCTCTGTGAGTTTAGTGTACGCCAAGTAGAATTGGCCAAAGTATTCCCAACAGGATCAGTAAACTAGACAGCCTATTAGATGGTATTGAGGAGGAATACACCCAACAAATTGACTATGTAATTGAAGATGACATGTAAAAATGCCTTCTAGCCGGATTGTAGATCGCTTGTCATGGCGGACCTTTTCGCTTCAACCTCGGGACCCTATAGTCCGAGGTGTCCGAATACCCTCACGGTTATGTAAGAACCGGGCATGCGTGGAGACCAAAGCGTAAGGGTCATTAGTGCTTGAATGCATAAGTGCCCAACTAGTTATGTTATATTACATGGTTAGTAAGAAACATCTTCCAGGAGAATAGTTCCGTTAGGGGTTCCTTTCTCGGGAGGCATGCCTTAAAGTGCATGTCCGCCGCAAAAAGCGTAAAAGCATCCGGGGCAGATAAATAAATAAGTGAGAAATCATCTTTAGTTCACCGACCAATATTCCCTTAAGAACGCTAGCTTTTGGCTTCACCCGCTTTGAGGTACACATCCGCTGACCGGCAGAATAATCGCAGAGGTGCTCCTTTACCACCTAGCCGAACAATCGGGAACGAGGGGTAAGCACAGAGCCAGCAACCCAGCTTGGCCAAAACTTAAGTCATATCGATGCATATAATGGTGAATAAAAGGTACATGCGAAGTGTGACACATGTGTTAGGCATGAAGCCCGCATAAATAAGTTTCGTTAAAGAAGCCCCTGTATAATGAGTGCGGATAGCGCCAAGTGTGTGCGAACAATGCGCGAATGAGCCTTTGAAGGCTGTAAGAGAAAAAGAGGGAGAAGGAGAGAAATATAAGACAGCTAATGTGTAAAAAATAGACAGAGGAAGGAGACGAACTCAGAATCGGGCGCTAGGCGAGAATCTTCGGAGACGGCTGCTCCATGGGTTCGCTCGAGTCGGTTATCCGAGGCATCTCGCAGACGATACGCCCACCGTCAAGACTTGGTCGATAATAAAGAGACCTTCCCATTTGGGCTTGAGTTTGTCCTTTTCTTGTCCGCAAAGCGAGAACTAACTCGCCAACATTGTAAGTTTTGGCATGTACTTCGCTTTGATATCTTTGAGCCTGCTATGGATAGAATGCGGAACGGGCTTTTGCCACGCCACGCCCTCCTCCAAGGCGCCCAACTGTCCCGCCGACCGAGCTCGGCTTTCTTTCTTCGCATATGCGCACGCGAGGTGAGTCATGAATTATGTCGCAGGCGTAACTGCCTCGCGTCAGATACCATAAAGAATGGTGTGAACCGTGGTGCGATTCGCGTGGTCCGCAGCCCCAGTATCACAGAGTCGAGCTCCTCTACCCAAAGGCGTGTTAGATTCCTTGAGGGACCACATTAATCTGGGTTTGATGCCGCCATGATTAGACCATTTTCTCGCCGACTTGACCGTTAGTTTGAGGGTGATAGATCAAGCATAGTCGAGCTTGATGCCCATGTTTTTGCACCGAGTTTGACCTCGCCGGCCGTGAAGTTCATGCCGCTATCGTGATGATGCTGTGGGGACGCCGTGAACGGTGTACGCACCCCGATATGAAGTCTATCACTAGTCCGGATTCGCCGCCTTAATGTGCTTGGCCTCTATCCATTTGGTGAATTTATCCACCATGAACAGAGGTATTTTTTCTTGTGGGTTCCTCCTTTAAGGGGTCCAACCATGTCAAGCCCCTGCACCGCAAAGGGCCGTGATGGGTATAGTTTGGAGGGCGATGGGTGGCATGTGGCTTTGATTAGCAAAGAGCTGGCAACCGACGATCGTTGGACTAAGTCCCGAGATCCGCCCGGCCGCCGGCCAATAAAATCCTGTATGGAAGGCCTTGCTTACAAGGGCCCAGCTGCGGCGTGGTGCCCGCCGAGTCCAAAGATGAATTTCAGCCGAAGATTCCGCCTTCCTCTTCGGAGATACACCTTTGAAGGACTCGGTCGTGCTTTTCTTATAAAGCTCTCCTCATGGACTTTATAGGCTTTATATCGCCGCACTATGCAGCGGCCTCGCTTTTGGTCCTCGGAAGTTCCTGCCTGGTTAGGTAGCCTAGGAATGGTTCCGCCCACGGGCAATGACTGCCATTATTACGGGCTGAAGATGTTACTCGCTGGCGAGCCTCCAATTGTGTCGTAATGTTCGTGTCGGCAAAGGCTGTTGGTCCGGCTGTTATTTCCGACTTCTTCCCATAATACGGATGGCTTGAACAGCTCTCTAAGAAGATATTGGGGAAGGCATCGTGCTTTGCGCCAATTTGTGCCAAGACGCTCGCTGCCTGATTGTTTTCCGGCTATATGGTGAAATTCGAGCCCTTCAACCGAGCTGACATTTTAGGACGACGCTATGATAAGCTGCCATTTTCGGATCCTTGGCATCAAAGTTCCATTTATTTGGGATATCGCGAGGTTCAATCCTCACAAGCACCTCTAGGCATTGAATGCCCATGGATACCGCCATCCGGAGACCATGTAGAAGGGCCTCAGATTCGCCGCGTTGTTGGAGTCCGTGATACATTATCTCGAGTACGATTGAATCAGATCTCCTGTTGGGGACGCCGTAATGACGCCAGCCCCTAGACCAGCCAACATTTTGGAGCCATCGGCGCATGATCCAGCTTGAATATGTGCCGCATTTTAGGGAGTTCGGCTTCAGTCCATACGGCGATGAAGTCGACCAAAACTTGCGATTTAATGGCTCGCCGTGGCTTATAGGTTATGTCGAACGGAGGAGCTCAATGGCCCATTTGGCAATCCGCCCATCGTGGTCGCGTTGTTTATAATGTCGCTAAGAGATACTTCGAGGCTACTGTTATCGAACACTCTTGAAAGTAGTGTCGCAGCTTCCGGATGCTATAAACACCGCAGACGCTATCTTTTGATAATGCGGATACCGTGACTTGCATGGAGGAGGACAAGGGACACGAGTAAACTGGTTTTGAAGGGGAACTTGTGTCCGCCCATTTTCGCTCGACAACCAGCACCGTGCTTATAACTTGATGAGTTGCCACGATGTATAATAGCATTGGCTCGCCCATGTTGGGCGCGCCAGGACCGGGTTTGTTGCCAATATGGCTTTTATTTCTTCGTGTCCGGCCGTATGCATCCGGCCCACTGGTGTTCGTGCGCACGGAGGAGGCGATAAAGGGTAATGCCTTTTCTCCCAAACGGGAGATAAAGCGGATCGAGCCGCCACGCATCCAAATAATTTTGTATTTGTTTGAGGTCCTTGGGATATCCAATTGTGCCGAGCTCGGATCTTGGCTGGGTTTGTTTCAATTCCTCTACCGGATAAAATGAAGCCCAAGAGCTTTCCGCTGGTACCAAAACGCATTTTTCCGGTTGCTTGATGTCATTGTTCAAAGATTATCGAATGTGAGCCTCAAGTCGTCTACTAGAGTTTCGACATGCTTGGTTTTGACGACCACATCATCTACGTATGCCTCCAGTGTTTTGCCGATGTGGTTTGCCAGACATGTCTGAATCATGCGCTGATATGTTTCACCGGCGTTTTTGAGCCCGAAGGGCATTGTGTTGAAGCAGAATGGGCCGTATGGGGTGATAAATGCCATTTCGGCTTGGTCAGGCTCGCCATCTTGATTTGATGGTAGCCGAGTATGCGCCGAGGAAACACAATGAATCGTGTCTCGCGGTAGCATCGATAATTTGATCGATGCGGGGAGGGGAAGGGATCCTTTGGGCAAGCCTTGTTCAGTCCTTGAAATCGACGCATTGGCGCCTGTGGATTTGTCCTTCTTGGTACCATCACCGTGTTTGCTAGCCAGTCCAGATGTTTTATATCTCTCGATGAATCCGCCTCCAATAGTTTGGCTAGCTCCTCTCCCATGGCTTGTCTCTTAGGTTTGAGAAACGCCAAGAGCCTGTTTGACGGCTTGAATCCTTTTAAGATGTTTAGGCTGTGCTCGCCACCGGCGTGGGATTCCTGGCATGTCTCGAAGGGTGCCAGCAAAATGTCCCAATTTTCACAGAGGAATTCTCAGAGTGCGGCATCTACATCAGGGTTTAATTGTGCCCCGATGGAGGCCGTTTTTGTAGGGTCCGTTGGGTGGACTTGGAATTTGACTATTTTGTCCGCTGGTTTAAAGGAGGTGGACTTGGATCTTTTATCGAGTATCACATTGTCCCTGTTTCACCGTGGAGCGCAGCGCAGCCGGGCCTCGCCGCTAGGGCTTTGGATAGTGCCTCAAGGGCTAGTGCGGCTGTCTTATTTTTGGCGCGGAGTGCTATGTCCGGGTCACTAGCAAGAGTGATGATTCCGTTGGGCCTGGGCATTTTGAGCTTCATGTACCCGTAATGGGGTATAGCTTGAAAAATTGTGAATGCCTCTCGCCCTAATGGAGCGTGGTATCCGCTGCTGAACGGGCCACTTGGAACGTGACCTCCTCGACCTGTAATTATCCTAAGCATGCCGAACACCACATCCAGTGTGATTTTTCCTGCAAAGACGCTTCCCGACCGGGTATTATTCCTCTAAAGGTTGTGCTGCTTCGCCAATGCGGCTCCCACTATTTCCATTTTTCAAGGGTTTCTCATAAATGAGGTTCAACCGCTGCCACCGCCCATGAGTACCTTGGTAAGGCGAAGCCGCCCACTATTGGACCGAGGACCAATGCTGCTGGTGCTCGGGCTGTTCGGAATTTAGGTTCATCACCGGCATTAAAGGTAATAGCCGTGTTACCCATGGATTTATTGTTGCTACTTGTAGACTTCGCAAGGCTGCAGAGTGTTTGTTTTCGATATTGTTTGATGCGAAAGTCTCAAGACCTATTAATACTGCATCGCATCCCCGGGCTGGTGCTCGTGGATGTTGGGTTAGAAGCTCTTCGCCACTTTTGGCCACCGCCGGAGTATCCAACATGCTCTAAGGCTATGAGTTGGTGTGGCGCCTCTGCACTATGAATTTTACAGGTCCATTGAGCTATCCCTCCAAAGACGGTTCCATGTCCCGTAGGGTTTTTTGTTTTTGGTGTTTAACCCGGTGATTGGCTATAATGCACCCTTTTATTTTGGACTGGTTTGTATTCAGGGCGGATTGTCCCAAAATCTTACTGGTTTTCCAGCGCTTTCCATCGCACAAGATTTCGCATTATGGACACCAAGTCAGCAAAGCGTGTAATTTCACTACGACCTAAGGCGTTGAGGATTCCCTTGTCCATGCAATTATTGCGAAGAATGAAATTGCGCTTTCCTCGCGGGCAGTCCTTTATCCTGTTCATAACCAGGAGGAATCGCCCAATAATGATGTATCTGCTTCCTCGGCTCTTGCCTAATTTTGGATAGATCGCCTATTTTCGGGTGGGTGGGTGGAATTAGATCCAAACCTCACCCAACTGAGGCTCAAGGGACAAGAAGTTTCCAACTCGGAGGCTTGGATTCTTGGATGTTGTCCAATGAATCTAGCCCCTGCTTGACTCTAAGTTCAGGTCTTGAGTGTCGCCCTCCCTCCCGGGTATCCGCTTGAGGATCGGGAATCCGACATAGCTAGTCCTTAAGATATATGAACGGTTGCTGCATTGTTCCTCCACCACAACAACGTGATGGGTGACCCGGGAGAGTTAATCTCTCGATCGGGTTTAGGCCCAATCTGATCGTAGTCTCAGTAGCGACTCCCTGTGGCGGCGATGCGATCCAGAGCTCGCTTAAGGAAGAGAGCTCCGTCGATCTAACCGCTCGGCGAAGTTCCGAAGTTGACGGAAGATTGCTTCCGGCGACCCGAGAAGTCATCGCTTGCGCTGGGCGCCAACAGCGGTCATAAGAAACCGCTTAGCCGGAGAGTTTGGCCGATAGCCAAAGCTCCTTTAGTAACAAAGGCCGCCTTTTAAAGACGGATGAGGCATCCTTCCCGATGGCGACGCACAGAGGAACTCTCAATGAAAGCACCAATGTCGGTGTCAAACCGCAGATCTCGTAGGGGGTCCCAACTATGCGCCTAGGCGGATGGTAACAGGAGACAAGGGACATGATGTTTTACCTGTGTTCGGCCCTCTCGATGGAGGTAAAACCCTACTCCCGCTTGATTAATATTGATGATATGGGTAGTACAAGAGTAGATCTGCCACGAGATCGAGAGGCTAAACCCTAGAATCTAGCCTATGGTATGATTGTTGTTCGCCCCACGGATTAAAACCCTCCGGTTTATATAGACACCGGAGAGGGATAGGGTTACACAGAGTCGCCATAATGGGAGGAGATCTACATATCCAGACGCCAAGCTTGCCTTCCACGCCAAGGAAAGTCCCATCCGGACACGGGACAAAGTCTTCAATCTTGTATGTTCATAGTCCAGGAGTCCATCCAAAGGTTATAGTTCGCCTATCCGGACACCCCCTAATCCGGGACTCCCTCAGTCATCGAGATAAACGTGTGTTGAACACAGAGGTGTCGTACGTTCAGTGCTCGATCGGTTGGATCGCGAAGAAAGTTCTACTACATCAACCACTTTACGAAAAGCTTCCGCTTACGGTCTACGAGGGTACGTAGACACACTCTCCCCCTCTTGTTGATATGCATCTCCATGGATAGATCTTGTGTGTGTGTAGAATTTTTTTTGTTTTCCATGCAACGTTTCCCAACAATAGGTCCTTCCTCGGCTAGTTCCGTCGTCTTAAGACCTGTATAATGGGTCTTCACCATGGTCCAGGCTCCCTCGCTCCTTCCCGACAGGAAGATACCTTCCAAGTCTGGATCCGACACCGAACTCTTTTCAGCTATTCGGCTAGGACAACCATGTCTTCAGGCACCTGTATCACTTCGGGCCATAAAGCCTGGGAAACATCCTTCATTGGTTTACGTGCACTCTCGTGCACCACATATAGATGAGCTGCCATGTCTTCAGGCATCGAACCTCGGGCGACAGGGGGTAGGCCAGACAGAGAAGTTGTCAAAGAAAATAGTTAGCATGCTAATCACCTCGGCTAAATCCCATTCAGAATAGATTTTTAAAAAATTACAACTTACCAAAAATCATATCATCCATTCGACGATTCTTCAGTTCAGCAGCAGCCAGCTAAGCTTTTAAGCTCTCAATTTCCTAGGCTTGTAGGGTTTTTTCGGCCCTTAGCGCATTGACGCCATCCACCCTTTGAGCCACCACTTGTTGATTTGACTCCGTATACATCAAATCCTCGTGGGCCTGCTTAAGATCTCTATCAAGATGACTTAGGGCTTCCGCTACTACAAGGAATTATGTAGTTAGGCCATCTCATAATCCCCACGGTGATAATAATATATGGCTAAAAAAGCACTTACCGTGCATCTCACTGGTAAACTTGTTCACCTGCTCCACCCCGGCCAAGGCAACATCTAACTTCTCCTTCGTTTGGGCGAGCGCCTCGGTCAATTGGCCATTCTTTGCCCTAGCTTCTTGTCAAGGACGACATGCGCTGCTAAGTATTCAAGCCTTGCTATGGTTGCATTCGCTCGTATCAAGCCTTAGGGGCTACTACTATATTTGGTAGTCTTGTTTGCTTTCAAAGCAAATAAAGAAATACACGAAAACTCGAAGGAACATGAACTTGGGTGAAGCCTTACCCTTAAACCTTGTGACAAGACATCGAAGGACTGATCAAATGCACCACAGGTCACCCGGAAGTATGCATCCACTACGTTGAATGCATTAAACTCCCGATCCGAGAAGGCGAATCCTTTAGGGAGGTCTTCCCCTGCCGGTAGTTCATGGCACACTAGATCTCGGAAGGAGTAGTCGAGCTGGTTGCCGAGTTCTTGGGCTGGGGCACCTTGGAGTAATTCCTGAGGTGGGATGTGCTTCTGCTTCCCTGTGCAAATCCGCCATCCCCTTGTCCCTCATGCTTGCCACTCTAAAGAAAGGCGAGGGCTGCCTATGGATGGTCAAAGGGGTCAGGACCTGAGATAGTACGTTTACAAATGCAGCGATCAATAGGTTACCTGGTGATCGAGGGAGCACTCTCGCCCGCCCCCATGACCTCGGCTTGTGCATCCCGCACCACCCGTGGGGACCTGCCTTGTAGAGCCGCTTCTCCACATGGATGTTTGCAACGTTGTCCCTTTAGAGAAGAAGTCGGGCGGCTAGGGGTTGGAAGGTGAGCAACTCTCTTTCGATTAGAAGAAGGGGGCATTACCCATGAAGCTGTCATCATCCCTAGAGAGTCAGAGGAAACAACCACCTTTGAGCCATCAAGGCTCTCCAGATAAAACTTCCTCCCCTCATAGATAAGGGCCAGATCTTCATCCTCATTGAAAAGAGGGTCCTCCGCTCGGTGGTGCGACACCAGCTCGGGTGACAGGCTGCTTATGGCCTCCACCCAACGCCTCCATCTCTATGCAGAACCAGTAAATAGCTGATCAGATATTAAAACAACTCGGATGGACGAGGAACTCAGGGGAATCCTACTATGTCGGCAGGATTGTAGTAGGACAGCCCGTCTAAGAATCATTGCCGGGCGAAGTCTTCCACTGTCCCCTTATAAATACCAGCCAACGCTGATCCGGAGGCTGCTTGGTCAAAGAAGCCTTCTCGAATTGTTCGTGAAGCATCTTCGGTCCCGTTGAACTCGCACAATGGACGAGGGCACTCCCAAAGTGGTTGGACTCTTTGCTTTATCATTGTGGCCACTACATCTATGATGATGATGTCGGTGCTCGTCAATTGCTTCACCCGAGCTGCCTCCAACTATAATGCCTCCTTGGGGGCTTCATGGAAAACAAAGGGAGTCTAGGCTGGACTGGGTCGAGGAGGTGAACAACTTCCACATAAAACCACTCGGTTGGCCAGACGTCAGTATCCTCCTGAGGAGTGCCTGATGGGTACTCGGTCCCCTCGATTTTGCAGACTTCGGCTGCCCCGACATCATATAATTTCTCGGAAGGAGAGCGGGGTGAGGGAGTCCTGGATTAGGGGTCCTTGGACGACCTGACTATATACTTTAGCTGGACTGTTGGACTATGAAGATACAAGATTGAAGACTTCGTCCCGTGTCCGGATGGGACTCTCATTGGCGTGGAAGGCAAGCTTGGCAATTCGGATATGTAGATCTCCTCCCTTGTAACCAACTCTATGTAACCCTAGCCCCCTCCGGTGTCTATATAAACCGGAGGGTTTAGTCCGTGGGACAACAACAATCATAATCATAGGCTAGCTTCTAGGGTTTAGCCTCTACGATCTCGTGGTAGATCAACTCTTGTAATACTTGTATCATCAAGATCAATCAAGCAGGAAGTAGGGTATTACCTCCATCGAGAGGGCCCAAACCTGGGTAAACATTGTGTCCCCCGCCTCCTGTTACCATCCGCCTTAGACGCACAGTTCGGGACCCCCTACCCGAACCGGTTTTGACACTGACATTGGTGCTTTCATTGAGAGTTCCACTGTGCCGTCACCATAAGGCTTGATGGCTCCTTCGATCATCGACAACGATGCGATCCAGGTGAGGTTTTTCTCCCGGACAGATCTTCGATTCGTGGTTTACATCGCGGGCCAACTCGCTTGGCCATCTAGAGCAGATCAAAAGCTACGCCCCTGGCCGTCAGATCAGGTTTGGAAGTTTAAACTATACTGCCGACATCTGCAGAGACTTGATCTTCGACGTATTCGAGCCCATGTCAGGTACGCCGCACAGTCACGACGGGCATGACTTAGCTCTGCCAACGAACAGTGTTCGGGAGATCCCACCTACGGCTACTCCAGCTTTCAATCCGGAGTAGTTTGCATCGTTCGAGGACAGGTGGATGGACCCCGCCACGGAGGCTGCACACTTAGCGGCGATAGAGCCGAATACTGACTTCACCTCCTATGATACCTGTGTCGCCGATCCTTGATTCGCCCCCGCCACAGTTCAACCGCCAAGGCCCATGTCTATCAAATCTGATTGGGCGCCGATCATGGAGTTTACCTCAGCGGATATCTTTCAGCACTCACCCTTTGGCGATGTGCTAAATTCATTAAGGTCTCTCTCCTTGTCAGGAGGCCCTTGGCTGAACTATGTCCGGCTCAAGCGGGAAGCAGACGATGAAGAAATTCGTTTCCCACCCACCACCCACTTAATAGCCATTGTCGATGACATAACCGGCATGCCCGATTTCAACTCCGAAGATATCGACGGTACGGACGACGATGCAGGAGAGGAACAAGAACCACCGCCCACAGGGCGCTGGACAGCCACCTCATCACACGATATATACATGGTGGACACCCCCAAAGAAGGCAATGGCGACAAGGCAATGGAGGATAATCCCTCCAAGAAGCAATCCAAGCACCGGTGTCAGCAGCGCCGCTCCAAATCCCGCCTCAGCAAAAACATCGATAACAACGCAAGAAAGAATAATACCCCGGTCGACTCCGAAAGAAACGATGACCACATGGATCCAGCCATGGAGCAGGATGAACCAACGGACGACGAACATAGTACGGAGCTGCTGTCCGATCACGGTGACGCTGGGGGTAAAGCTAATCAACCTGTCTCCGGAGCGGAGAACAGTCCGGACGACGATGCACACATCATCCCGGAAAGCACTACAAAAAAAAGACACATCCGTGACATTTTGGGCCGAACGAATTTATTTCTGTCATACATATGACACTTCTATGACGATAATTGTGGAAAAACGCGGTATCATCATAGATGTGGTGGGCTCCTACTTCTATGACAAAAAATCATGACAGAAAATGGGCTTTTCGTCCTAGGCGGGCCGGAGACGCAGCTACATGTCATTCTTTGGGCCGACCATGACGGAAAAAACCGTGGTAGAAGCGAGGGCGAGGAAAATTTCAAGGAGTTCCCGGTTACGGTGGGAGGTCGGGGGCCGAGCGATGCGCTGCTTTCTCAGACACGACGCTGCTGGTGTGCGAGGCATTTGCTCTAACTGAACCCGAGCGAGGCGTTGGGCTCTAACTGAACTCAAGAGATTGCACTACAGGCTACGTGTTACTGAACCTGAGTGATCGATCGCTGCTAACTGAAGCCGATCGATTGCTTCCTCCGGATGAACAAAGGAGCGCTATGGGGGGGAGGGGGTTGGTGAATAAAGGAGCAAGGGCGTTGCCTCTGGATGAACAGGACCCCATGGTGTGGTGGAGGGCTGGATGAACAGTAGACGGTGGAGGGGTGCCCGTGGAGGGGTGGATGAACTGGACACCGTGGTGTGGAGGGTTGGATGAACAGTAGACGGTGGAGGGCTACCCGTGGAGGGGTTGTTGAACAGGACCCCCCGTGGTGTGGAGGGCTGGATGAACAGTAGATGGTGGAGGGGTGGTTGAACATGACCCCGTGGTGTGGAGGGCTGGATGAACAGAGACGGTGGAGGGTGGTTGAACAAGAGCCGTGGAGAAGCGCAGGTGGAGGCTGGATGAACAGGAGCCCGTGGAGGCCGGAGGAGGTCGACGGTGGAGATGAACAAGATCCGTGGAGTCCTGCTTACGGTACGCCACACCCTCCCGGCGAACAGACCCTGCTTCGACCGTAGCGCCCAACACAAGTCCGCTTCTCCGCTTTTGGCAGACGCAACAGACCCCTGCTTCGACCGTAGGAGGTCCGCTTCTCCGCTTTGGCGGCACGCTGCACTTCTCCCGGCGAACAGGATCCTGCTTCAACGTGGTCGGTCAATACAAGGCCGCTTCTCCGATTCCGCGGTACGCCAGCCTTATTTCCATCGCCTGCTCCGCCCAAGCCTCCCGGCGAACATGACGATTCCGCTGCCTCCCCATGAACACGACCATGCATTCCGCTGTTTACCCATGAACATGACGACGACGCTGTTTCTCCGCTCCGACCTATCCATGTACACGAGCCTCGCCAGACGTATGCGCCGAGTAGGCGCTTCAAGACCACGCCAGATGTACACATACGTGGTCAGATTTTCTTTCTTGCACCCTAGCCGCTGTACGCACATGTAGATGCTACATGCGCGCTTACTACTACGACACGCATGCGTTTCACTATGACACGGCGCGCTTACATCGACCAAGATGTACGCACACGTCTCGCGGACCGAATGACAATGCTACGACGCTCGACCAAAGCGGGTCCCGACCGCCGTGCACTTCCTTGCGTGCAAAGATGTAGCTGGTGGGTCCCAGCAGTCAGGGGCAATTTTTTTTTTCGTGAAATACGGTGGCCCGTCCGGTGGGTCCCCGCTGTCAGGTGGAGGAATAATTATTTTGCACATAATAAGGAGGCACTTCCTTGTCGCGTCAGGACCCACTGTCGCCTCTCCACGATAGTCCACGTCCGATAGAAGCCGCTCGACCATGTTGACCACGCCGCGCCGAGAGCACCAGGGTGGTGGACGATGGAGAGGCCTAGGAAGGGGACGACACGGAGTCGGGGAAGACGCGGCAGTGGATGCCCACGCGTAGAGGAGTACGAGGGTTCACTGGTTCGCTACGGTGTGAGGCTGCCATCGCCGCAGAATAACAGGGGGTGTGGGTGAGTAGAGGGATGGCCTGGCCAGCCGTGGGAGTAGTAGGGCGGGAGGCCTCCGCCGATCGCAACCGCCATGGGAGGCAGGAGCACGAGGCACGACCGGCGCTGGTTTTGGCGGCCGGAGCAAGAAGACCAAAGGTTAAAGAAGCACACGGCCGCTGGATGGACATCGACGGTCATCGGAGCTAGAATCGCATATTGACTAAGTTGACAAAGCCTCCATCCCCGCCAACTTAGTAGGCGCACAAGTCAGCCTGCCACTATACCGGGTCCCAGCCAATGGGGAGTATTCATTTTTTTGTGCGTAATAAGGAGGCACTTCTCATGCGCGAAGATATAGCTGGTGGGTCCGAGTTGTCGCCGGCGGTAACGCTTTTTTCGCTAAATACAGAGGCCATTTCGTGGGTCCCCGATGTCGTGGAGGAATCATTATTTTGCGCGCTATAAGGAGGCATTTCTTGCGGCGTCAGGACCCAGCTGTCGGCCTCTCCACGACAAATCCACTTCAGATGCATGTCGGTCTGCTGACCAGGCCACGCCGAGAGCACCTGTGGTGGTGGACGACGGCAGGCCTAGGAAGGAACGCACGGAGGCAGGGAAGACTCGTAGTTGTTTCCCAGCGGAGGGAGTACGACTGCACGAGGGTTTATCGTTCTGCCCGCCGTCACGGAGAATAACAGCAGTGTGGTTGAGTAGAGGGATGGCTAGGCCAGCGATGTGAGTACGGTGGGGCGGTGAGGCTCTGGCAAGGGCAAGACACCGTCATGGGAGGAGGGAAAAGACAGTCCCACCGGTGCTTGTTTGAGCGGCTGGAGCAGTAAGACCAGAGATTGAAGAAGCACGACGGCCATTCGATGGACATCCAACACCAACGCTAAAGGCCAACCTTTTTAGGAAAGCCTCAAATCTGTGGAAAACAGCATACAACCCATCCGCCATTATTTCTAATAATTTACAGCCCATTTGCTAATTCTTAAGGTTTTCTTTGGAGCCCATATTCTTTTGTTAGCATTACAGCCCATATTGTGGCCACAGCTTAAAAAATTATATGAAATTTTGCATATTTCAAAAGGGTCCGAACTGTTTTAATCCCAAAATTTCGATTCACATTCAATCTGATTTTAAAAATAAATGTATATCAATATAAAATCCAACAAATTCTCCACGCATAAAAATTAATGTAATTTAAATTCTTGAAATGAAAAAAAAGATATTTGAAACTAATTGCCGGTTTGATGTGTTTTAAAAATTTACAGCCCATTTCTCATTACTGATGGGCCATTTTCTCGGCAAGCCGAATGAAAGCTCTCCTCGTCTTGAAAGATTTGCAGCCCAATAGGCCTGACAAAGTGACTTACTTGGCAAATCACAAAAAACTGGCTGTGGTCGTGGACCCACTGGCCTCTCCTCAGACAAGATTTCTTCCGATGGAAGTCGTTCCTTGACCACGTTTACCACGCCGCGCGGAGAGCACCACGGCGGTGGACGATGGCGAGGCCTAGGAAGGGGACGATGCGGAGCCGGGGAAGACGTGTTAGTGGAAGCCCGTGTGAAGAGGAGTACGAGGGTTCACTGGTTCGGCTGCGGTGTGATGCTGCCGCCGCAGCAGGGCCTGGCCAGCGGTGGGAATAGTAGGGGTTGGTGAGGCCTCCACGGCAGCACAGCCGGCCATGGGAGGCAGGAGCATGCGGCATGACCGGCGCTGCTTTGGGCGGCTGGAGCAAGAAGACCAGAGGTTGAAGAAGCACTACGGTTGTTGGATGGACATCGTACGGTCACTGGAGCTAGAATCATTCATATTGACTAAGTTGACAAAGCCCTTCGCCCCTCGCCAACTTAGTAGGCCCATTAAGTCAGCCTCCCACTAAGGTGGGTCCCAGCCTAGCCGGGGAGTATTCATTTTTTGTGCGTAATAAGGAGGCACTTCCGTGGGTCCGAGCTGACAATGGGGAACGTTTTTTCATTTAAATACGGTGGCCCATCGTGGGTCCCAGCAAGTGGGGCAAATGTTTTTTGCAAAATACGCTTTTTTCGTGTTGACCTTTTTCTTAGAGTTGTGAGATTACTCTGCTACATGCAATCATGCAATATGTTGTTTCATAAATGGGTATAATTCCATTCAAAGATAAACATGTTGTTTCAGAAAAACCTTATATCAACTATCCGATAACAAAGGAAACAAAACCAAAACACGTTGTTATTATAAAAATTATTCAAAAATTAAACAACATGTACACTTGTGAAAGCGTGACGACACACACATGTTGCACTTACAAGAGCCCCGCTTTCGCCAACGTAAACAACATTGTTATTGTTCTATTCACTTAACAAGATGATCATTTGTTCTGAATATTCAGTGCTCTTGTTGGCGCTGGCCTGCCTAACCACATACCGATGAAGCATGAACTATTTTTCATATGAGAAGAAGCATCCCAGCCCATCCTCACCGCCACACCACCCAGCTCTTCCATCGACTTCCTTCCTCCCCGCCTTGTCCATCACCAGCCCCTTACGCCTGGTGTCGACGCGAGATGTCGGAGCTCACAAATTACGCACCATGTCGCTTCAGCGGAAGGAGAGAAGGAGAGAAGGGAGAGGGACCGCCGCCTTTCCTCAATCGTGCCACCACCCAATCAAAATCCCACGCCGCCGCCATTGCCGCTATTTTCGCTCGAGAGCAGCAGGGCGGAGGATTCTATTCAGGAGGTGGGAGATGGGGAAAACGTTTCAGCGAGGAGAACGCGAGTGGCTGCCCTCGTCTCGCGAGAATATGACGGCTCGCCAACCAGGTTTTACATCAATATTCTCTAAACATGGCTGCCCATATCCACCGTGATCCTCTCTTCCAAACGGCTGGTATCATCCTAAAATATGGCTATCCCCATCCACCCATGGACAACCAGCAAACCAACGGCCCCTATACTTCCGATGGAAGTCGCCTTGACCACGCTGACTCGCCGCTGCCCGCTGCATGCATGCGCCCATGGCGTGGTGCGCCCCCACCGCCGCCTTCACGACAAATCATCTTCGATGACTCGGTTGTTGACCACGCTGACCACACCTTGTCGAGTGCACCCAGACTGGAACATCCCGGAGATGGGGAAGACGTGGCAGTGGAGTCGCAGATGGAGAGGAGTGGGAAACTTCACTGGTTCGGGCGCGCGGCAGCACACCCGCGGTGCCGCCCATGGGAGACAGGAGCAAGAACAGAGGTTGAAGAAGGAGCACGGCTGTTGGATTAACATCCAACGGTCCAGCTGCTAGAATCATTTGTTGATTGTTGACAAAGCCGCGCGCATATCGCCCGCTTAGTAGGCCCACAAGTCACCACCAAACCGACGGGTCCCACTGTCAACGGATGAATAATTTTTTCGCAAAACAATGAGGCACTTCCTTCCGCATAAGATACAGCCGTGGGTCCCAGCTGTCGTGAAGGAAACATTTTTCAGCTTAATAAGGAGGAACTTTCCTTGCGTGCGACCATGGACCTCGTGGGTCCCAGCCGTCAGGCTCTCCATGTACAGTCCTCTTCCGATGACTCTCGTTTGTTGACCACGTCACACCAAACGCAGCGAGGCGGTGGACGACGGCGAGGCCCCGGACGGGAACAACTCGGAGATGGGAAAACGCGGAAGTGGAGTCGCAGATTGAGAGGAGGAGAAGGGTTATAACTGGTTGTGTTGCGGCGTGGGGTTGTAGTCTGTGGAGAATAACAGGAGGTGACGAGGGGTGAAGGGATAGCCTGGCCGGGCGGTGGGGTAGCGCCACAAAGTTGATGCGTGCTAAGCAGAGCCGCTTAGTCAGCCGGAGGCCGGACCAGCGGTCCCGTGTCGCTGGAGGAAGAAGATGAGAGATTGAAGGTGCATGCCGCCGCTGGATATAAATCCAATGGCTGTGGATGACACAATCATTTGTTGACCAAGTTGACAACGCCTCGCGAGGGTTTTCACCTATTGGCCCACATGTCACCGCAAAATGTGGCATATATTTAACCCATGTTTTCTAGAATGTACAGTCCATTTGCTGGGTTGGGTGAAAAAATAATTTTAGGCCAATCAGGCCCATTTATATTTTCTAAGAAATCCCAGCCCATATGCACTTCCTTGAAATACACGTATTAGGTGGGCTCATATATATATAATGTTATGTTAGAAGGAGCAATTAATATCAAAGAATAAACCAGAGAGGCACATTATATATATATAATTAAGAAATTAGCGAGTTATTGCTCAAAATAAAAATGAGCGCGTTATTATTAAATTGGTCCTTAAAATCTTCGCAAGCTTTTGTACACAATCACCGGGATTTTCCCTGCCTGTGAGTCAAAAACAACCAGGATTTTTCTTGCCAACTTCCGTTAAACATTTACTTTTATAAGTTAATAACACGTGGGATGTTTTTATAATGTATATATAAGTCTCTATAAAATATATGATAATAGTAATAATATAAATATATATAATGTGGTTAGAAGGAAACCATAAATTGACACAACATTACTTTTATAAGAGACTCATGCTTTATACCCCACAAGAGGCATACTAACAAGTTCACACACAAATACAAAAGAAAAGGTAAACATTCATATCAAACTCAGGTTCACAGGACACGCTCATATTCATAGCCAACATTCACTATCAACAACTCAAAAGATTCATATATACACAAGCTCAAAGATATCTATGCATCCAAATGATTGATAGATCACACGACAATATTCATACATAATTCACAAAAGATCCAGATATACACATGTTCAAGATGTTTATGCATCCAAATGATTGAGATCACAGCCAATATGATCCATGGATTTAACTTTAATTACCTAGGGTACAGACTGGTAAATGGTGTTCAATCGAGGTACTTCTTGCTAAAATTAGTTCTTGTACGAGTAAACTTTCGAGTACATAAGAGGTAGCATGCATAATCTGAACTTTGCTTGTAGGTTTATCCTCAAATAGTAGCCTCAAATCCGATGGAGGTTTGAGCAACTTGGCCACTACTTTCATCCAACTAGTTTATCGCTCATCTTGGTCCCAGATCTCGCCAAAATTCTACAATGCGAGCGAGGAAGGGGGCGGTTGAGAAAATGAACCCCCAAATTTTTGTGCAGTTCAACCTGAAATGGAGCATCCTTGGCGTGCAGAGTAATGATTATGCCGATGAATATACGTGTCAACCAACTTGTCCGAATCTTTAGACTCCATGCCATATAGTTCGCTACCATATGTGCCGATAACCAAAAGGCACAAGTTGGGACCAAAGATGGACTGCATTTTTATGGGCTATGCACCAAGCAATATTTTTATGCTCACTCTCCTAATACTTGAGTTTGACAATTGGTTCACGCCGTTGATACCGAATGAATATAGGCACTTCTTGTCAACATCGATGCTTGTCCGAGTGAACTTTGGAGTACATAGCAGCAGCATAAGTACCTGTCCATCCGATCATTTTGTGCAGTTCTACTGAAATCACCCGATGTAATGATTTGCTCTGCGAAGTTCAGCTCCAAATTACTCCTTTATGAAATCAGCAAACAAGAGCACAATACCAAATTACCAATACATATGATAGGCACAATAATCAGGATAAAGACCAGTACCAACCTGTGTGAGGTAGCATATCAATTACTATTTCCTTTGACCGAAGCCGAGATAAGCCAAGCGATCGAAGAAAGGAAGAAAGCATGGAGTTTAGCGATCGATGTGAAAGGACGAAGCTGTTAAGGCAATGAAGCACCCAAAGTTTTGGTGCAGTTCCACCAAAATCGAGCATCCCTGTTGGCACATATATTGAGAGATTGAGATTACTGTAATAGTGGGACTAGTTGATGAAACATACACTAACAAATAGAAGCACCCTCATTATCTTAATGGGTAAAGTTAGCAACATAGTAGTCTTGCTTAAAGAGAGGTATTAGTTTATTTAATCAGTGCCAATTAGCTCAACTCAACACTCAAAGCATTACCATTTATCATAGGTTGCAAAACTTTAATGTGCAAAGATAAAGGAGTTTCTCATGACAAGAGTACGATACAAATAGAGATGACAAGAAACTAATATGGATGAAGGACTTAGGCCTGCACTCAACCTCGACAAAAAAGCTTATTCATGTAGTCCCATAAGAGATGATAAAGCACTCACTGGAATCACACAATAGTATATATTTTTGTGCACTTCAAATGTATGGTTGAAATCACTCTTGTTTACCAAAGGCTGAGATTATATCGAAGATTATCAAGAACTTCCAGCAGAGAGTTAAAGCATCGGCTGGGATACAGCTTCATTGTATTGTCTTGTGTAGTTCCACTAAAATGCATGATTGGCACAACATGATCCCTGTTTGCACAAGTAGGAACAAGGTGAAACCTTCATTAGCTTAGTGAGAAAGGATAGGAAGACATTAGCATATTACTCAAACAAGAGCATCAAATTCATGATGGACAATACGCAAAACATTGCCTCATTGAACCAATGGCAATAAATGACATGCAAAACAATAGCATTATTATGTCATGACACTAATAATATTCCTCCTGCTCCACCACATGATTCACCTCCATAGACAAACATACACACGCATATGATTCAGCATAGGGTCCTACTAAAGATTTGTTTAACTCCAACAGAAAATTAGGCAAGAATAAATTAGTGGTACTTAAGTACTCCTAATTAATTATGTGAGACAATGAAGTGGAAGGGCTCCTCGGAGGATCGCCTCACATGTAAGGTAGTCGCTTCGAGCCCTTGAATGGCCTCGACCGAGGCCTCCGCTTCAAAGAAGATCGCTTTGACACTGCTTTCTTCTTCTTCTTCTTCTTCATGCTCTGCTTTCTTTCTCCTCACCAGTTGGTGAAACCAAGTACATGATTGGCCTTCTAATTCAGAATTGGTTTTGTCGGTGAGGGAGTACAAGTGTACTAGTAAAAACAGCATTATTTTCTCATGGCAATGGAAAATAGAGATGAACACATGCATTAAATATCATTCTTACCTAAAGGAAGGTTATGGTGCCAATATGGATGATGAGGATTGGAACACAGATCTCCCTTTGTGCAGTTCCACCAAAATGAACCAACTGCTCCATTCGACATTCCAGCTTAAACAAGACAAAAGTCACTTATTTTAAGAAGAGTTTTGTTCAAGGCACCAAAAGGTCACAACAAAGAACTGTGTGAATTGATATCCCTGCTTGCACAAAAGGCACAGAGGAAACAATGAGTCTCAAACAATTACAGCAAAAACATTTGGCTAAACTTGTCATGGCTTATAACAGTGGCATGGCTTCATTTTTACCAGAACATTAGATTAAGAACAGCTAAGGCTGCTCGGTTCACTGTGTTTGGTGCAGGATTTTGTAGGAACACAATTCCTACGGTATTCTTTTCCTTCCAACCGCTCGTAACACGGAAAGGTGAATAGTGATTCATAGGAAAGCTGGTCCGGTAGTACTGATTCCATAGGATTAGAAACATCCAGCATCGCCATTTTTGGGCGGAAGTTCGAGGCAAAGCGCCGCTGCCATGCATTAGACAAGTTGTTGTGCTGTGTTGTCGGAATAAAAAATCAACCTATGTGTGGTATGTGAGGTGAGGACAAGAGTAGTCACTGCAACTGAATAAACAAATAGCATCTCATACCGCCAAGCATGCTACTCTAAAAAACAAATCTGTACATTTCAGTAGTCCATCCAACACATTCTCTTGAGAGTTTCCTCCGTTCATTGTTCCATAGTCTTATACCTACATTCCTTTCCTATTCCTCTATTTTCATCAAGACCTATGTTTTCTGCCCTTTATTCCGAACGGAGCCTAAATATTTGGTAAAAGGGCATGGGACAAAGGTGCACCAGCAGTCCAAGCACCATGTACGTAAACAGGGGCATAAAGTGGTGATTCATAGTTTGTTGCCCCGAGAAACAAACATCCAAGAAACATATCTGGGTTGGTCCCATTTTTGTTCACTCTAGCCACCTACTCCTATGTGTGGATAGAAAATCTAGTCCTGGTCATACCATCGTGTACAGCGTTACCCCTATATTTCCTTTTTGACCAAGAGACCGTTGGATGACCAGTCTGACTACTTTCACCCCTTTCTTTCCTATCTGTACCAAGTCCGTGTACATACTAAATTCCCCACCCCCACTTTATTTCTTGTTTGAATTAGTACTCCTCCATCTCGAATTACTTGTCATCAAAATGGATGTGTCTAGAACTAAAATACATCTAGATACATCCATTTAAATGACAAGTATTTTCGGACGGAGGGAGTACAAGATTCGACTCCATGAAGTAGCTTTACCTCTAACAATAGAAGAAAAAAATATGTGACGTTGGACCATCCGATCGAGAGGGGCTGAGAGGTAGAAAATGATGCACATGCAGCGATGTAGCGAGCTGGGGAAGTAGAGCTAAGGCGGGTTCGAATGAAGATATACCTGAAGGTCGTCGGGATGTGGATAGGTGGGCGGCGGGAGGACGGATCTGCCCACATGCAACGCATTTAAGGATCAAGGACCTCTCCGACCGGGCGCCGCCGAGATAACGATGCAGCCGGCAAGTGGGTCTCTCCTCGCTGTCGACACGGCCTTAACATCGCCCCTCCTCCCTTCACCGGCGGAGGGGATACATCCGATCTGAATCAGCGTGAGGATAGAAAGCCAATGTTTTTGAAGGAGAAAGACAGTGTTACTACCCCTATCTTGTTTAGATCTCGAGAGGATGAGAGTGTGAATAGAGCAACCCTAGCAAGCAAGCGCGAGGCTCCGCCTATATATACGTAGTGAGCAACCCTAGCAAGCAAGCAACCCCTATCTTCGCTCAACTCGCATAAGACCGAGAAATTTGATTACTACAACGCCTCTCCTCGCTGGATCGAGCTCGGTGTTTTAATCGCACTCTACATTTTTGGCTGCATGACAGAGGGCCAACCACCGCTGGGCCCACCATCATAGACGCAAAGGCAGGAGCAGTAAGTAGAAGCTACACGCCATCCCTCCCGCACGAGGTGGGATGACATGCAGCAGTGGATTCGACATCGTAGAAGTAGGAGTAACATCATTGTTCGCCTTCTTGAAGAGGCGAAGAACCAAGCGCAACCCGAACGTGGCAGTTATGAACGCCGCATGGTGCGGTTCCTTGAGTACTAGCCAGTGCTCTTGCATGAGACAAAATTGCTATTGTTTAACAATTAAACTCCATTATCCATTGGTTGATACTCATTCTTCATAGGTCCACGCGCTTAGCACCGTTTCCTCCTGGGGTCACCAATGTTTATTTGCTAATTAATAGCATTGCATGGAATAAACTAGCCATTGCAAGTCATTAAAAGCATGCACACCTCTCATCTCTTATTGGTTGATATGTCAAGAAACAAGAAACAAGGTAGAAGTTAATGCACCGCGCCTAAGTGTTTTGGGACTATTTGGTTTTCGTAACCTTTTTTCTAATATTCGTTAAAAAAAATTGTGATTCTGCTTGAGCCGTACGAGATGAAATTTTCATATACGGCTCTTAGAGGGGGACTCGGGTTAGTTACCTATCTCAATAAAGTATATGATTGGTTTGAGGAACGTCCTGAGATTCAGGCAATTGCAGATGATATAACTAGTAAATATGTTCCTCCCCATGTCAACATATTTTATTGTTTAGGGGGAATTACACTTACTTGTTTTCTAGTACAAGTCAAGATGAATTACACACCTAGACGGAGGGAGTAGTATAGCCCTGTAAACCGGAAAGGAGTATTTGCCTTTCTAGAGATTTCAACAAGTGACTAGACTACACCATGTGCAGTACTCCCTCCCTTCCAGTTTATAGGGCTCAAATCTCAAATCTCATGAACCAAGGCATTTTGCGATTGGAGGAATGTATCTCAGATTTTACAAAACTACCCTAATTAAACTCATGCATTAATTACGTAGTTTCTCTGCTTTCCTCTCCGCTTTGGTCGCGTGCACAATATTGAGCACTCCTACTCCCTCCTTTCCAGCTTTATAGGGCTTATCTCAAAATCTTAGTTTTTTCATTTCATAAGGCTCAATTTGGTTGTTCCCCATCACAAGTTCAGATTCCAAGGTGCATTAAATAACTGCATGCAGGTATTAAGAGAAAATTGACCAATGCATGTACTTTATGCATGCATGCATTGCAATTAATACATTGGTAACCATAAGTTTTTAAAGAAAACAAGAGCATTAATTGGGTGCTTTTGCAAATTACAAAAAGGATTCCACCACTCACCATCTACCTTGGTTGGTGAAATTTTTGAATTGAGCCCTATAAACCGGAAAGGAGGGAGTATATGACTAGCCACTCTATCTACATGCGGGACATTTCAAAGCATCCGGGCCCGCGTGCCATCCACCAAATCACAGCGAGGTGCTACAATGAGACTCACTGTCACCCCGGTGTGGCCGCCATGACCCGCCATATCACAAAACCCACACCTTTACCAAAGAAGGGTAAGGTGGCCTCAAGTTGACTAGACGAAGCAACCATCATTTCACCGAACGCCTGCTCAAGCCCTTTCTTCCTTTTCTTGAAGAAAACCTCACCTGTGCTACTCACTTCGCCATTTTTCTTCTCAGATCGACAAAGGAAAGGTGGGCTAATCAGTTATGCTGCTATATTTTCATTCCATGAATCTTCTTTTTGCGAAGCATCGACCGATTCTCACATCCTATTCTTTTCCCGCTTCCATTGCGATTGTGGTTTTTTCGATTGCTTTTTGTTTGTCGGTTCATTGATGGATCCGAGCACTAGGCAAAGAGTTGCCGGCGGACAACCCATCGGAGACAGCGATCTCCGTGAAGCGAGCATCGACCAACGAGTTGACTATGTTGGCGGGCCAACCCATGGAGACGAAGAACTCCAAGAAAAAGCATCGCCCAAGAGTTGAGGACGCTGGCGGATGAACTCCTCAACGAAAGTTGGAAGAACAGCAAGGGCCCCACCGTGCCTACCCCAGAACTCGATTGCCACCTATGTGAGGCTCAAGACCGAGTTTGAGGAGATAGTCGCTGTTGAGAAGCAAGATTCTCGGCAAGGTGATGGCCCCCATCGAGGACGAGGAGATGGCCCCTGAGGGATGAGATCCCGTGAGCTGCACAAGGTAAAAAATAATGGCTTATTACCATAGTTGTGGTTTTTGATTATTTGCAATGTGCTTGCTAATATATTAGGGTTGTGCAGGTGCCGTGGACGCCCTGATGATTCCGATGTCGTGGCACGCCCTGCTGGCATCGCCCGAGATTGATTCCGATGCCGCTGTCCATCGTGGACATCGCCTAGAGATTGATTCCGATGTCGCGTCAGTCCTGCGGACATCGCCCGAAATCAATTCCTATGCCATCGTCTGCGCTATGGTCATTGCCCGAGATCGATGACAAGAAATAGTTGGTCGCGCTAATCCTTCGTGGTAGTTTGCATTGCCCTGTGTTTAATTACCGTAACGATGTGTGTTATCAAACCATCTTAGGGCTAGTGCAATCGCCTTCTGTGGGCGGATCTTGCTACTTTTGTTTGATAGTGAATCATGCGAACCTCTCTCGAGTTATGGAAACAGATGTATCCTCACTAGCTTTTGATGTAATATATGGCATGCTTAGATGTAAGTTTGAACTGTTTATCATATCAGCAGGGCTTGTTTGATGATTCTTGGTGTTAGTAGGCTAGCTACGTGCGATCTATAGTACTTGCAAAACACTCACCAAGAGAAACGTTGGGGCTGATGAGCTCGTGGTACGCTTATATTTATCCTCGTCGATCGTAATTAACAGCCCTAGCTCCTAAAATTGTAGGCTTAGCGATCGATCGCATAATAGTCGCATATACATTTAGGTCTCATTTGGTTCATAGGGTAGGAAAATCGTAGCAAAAGTACAGAGAACGGCAACACAAAATCATAGCAAGGTAGACGCATTCCTCCGCTCCAAAATAGATGACCTAGGCGGGCTAGTTTGGCCTAGTGGGTTTCAATGATATGACGTGATACGTTGTCGCCCAAAGATTCGCGTGGTAGCAATATTGCGGTACAGAAGTTTTCTTGAAGAAGGGAATTCAACGAAGTCATGATGGTTCCTTCGTCCGAGCAACTTACAAAGTGGGAAAGGTTGGGCCCGCGATACGCACCGAGGTAGACCAGATAATTTTGTGCATGGCAGGTGGACCAGATGGTCGACGCCCCACATGTCGGCGAATGAAAGTATTCTTTCCGATATAGGGGACAAGCAACGAGTATTCATTGTTTATTTTTGATGAAAGCTATTGTCTCCACTGTTATGACGGAGGAGTGTGAAACATGGCAGCCCAGTGAACTTGGCATGTGCACCACTCCCTCCTTCCTCATGTAATGCCCATGTTACAGCTTTTTCTCACTTTCTCTCTATCTATTTCCTATCAAATGTTTTTACCTTTCTTTTTAAGACACAATTGTTTTTATGCCTTTTTAGAATTATTTTTTATACCTAGGAGCATCGTAGAGACGGGCTCTTGCAGAGCCCACTCCTTGACTTTGTCAATGCCTCTCTCCTCCACATAAGGAGTACTACATGCTATGCATGCATGCGGCGGGCAATCAGGCGCCTTGAGGGGCCAGGCGGTGAGAGCGGGCTCCGGAAGCGGTCCGGATTCTAGCATGACCCACCTCACATTATCACCATATATTTCTTGAGTCCAGGCGCGGGCGGCGGGCATCTCTTCTCCTCCCCATTTCTCTCTTCTCAACCAACGCTCACGAGCGATTAGATTTCGCTATCGATGGTTTATTCAATTACGGTCCCACATGTCGAAATTGCAAGACAACGCGGTCCCTCTCGGTGAGCGGCGGCGAGCCGGATTGTCGGGTTGCGACACGACGAGTCGTAAGTGTGCCGCTTTTCCTTTAGAACTTGGCGGTTTAACATTTTCGCCGACGATCGATAGAAATCCAGAACAAAATGACGAGGGCGGTGCTTTCCCGCTCGTTAGGCGGGCAAGTTCGAGTGATATGACGTGCTACAGTGCCGTCCACTTGCTCCATTTTTATGTAAGCAAGAGTTTACACTCTTACGCGGGAGGAGTGCGAAACACCGCGGATCTGATTTTGATCGAGGGATAACGGTGTAACGCCCTCGATGCGGCTATATCTCCCACGTGTCGAAGCACGACTTAGAGGCATAACCGCATTGAAAGCAATGTCGCAAGTGAGGTAATCTTCACACAACCCATGTAATACATAATGGAAAAAGATACATAGTTGGCTTACAGTCGCCACTTCACACAGTACATAAATAAACATCCATCATTCAGATTACACTCAAGGTCCGACTACGGAACTAGAATAAAAGAAGATACCCCAAATGCTACACAGATCCCCGATCGTCCCAACTGGGCTCCACTACTGATCATCAGGAAAAGACACATAGTAACGACCACGCCTCGTCGAACTCCCACTTGAGCTCGGCTGCGCCACCTGCACCGCATCGCCGGCACCTGCAACTGTTTTGGTAGAATCTGTGAGTCATGGGGACTCAGCAATCTCACACCCGCGAGATCAAGACTATTTAAGCTTATAGGAAGGACAGGTAGTGAGGTGGAGCTACAGCAGTTTACTAGCATATATGGTGGCTACATCGCAAGAGAGAGCGAGAAGAGAAGAAAAGCACGGTCGTGAAGCTAGTAGCGATCAAGAAGTGATCCTGAACTACTTACGCCGACATAACTCCAACACCGTGTTCACTTCCCGGACTCCGAGAAGAGACCATCACGGTTACACACGCGTTGATGTGTATTTTATTTGAGGTCAACTTCGGTTTTCTACAACCGACATTAACAAATTCCCATCTGCCTCAGAATCCGCGGGCACGGCTTTTGAAAGATAATACCCGCAGGGTGTCCCAACTTAGCCCATTATAAGCTCTCACGGTCAACGAAGGATATTCCTTCTACCGGAAGACCCGATCAATCTCGAATCCCGGACTACAAGACATTTCGACAAGAATAAAACAAGACCAGCAAAGCCGCCTGACAGCCGACAAATCCCGATAGGAGCTGCACATATCTCGTTCTCGTGGCACACCGGATAGGTCAGCCACGAGTAAAACCAGCCCTCGAGTTGCCCTGCAGGCCCCTGCAGTTCGCTCCGGTTCGGCCAGCACTCAAGGAACACTTGGTCCGGGGTTAAAGTAAAGATGACCCTCGGGCTCGCGAAACCCGGGAAAAAGGCTTAGGTGGCAAATGGTAAAACCAGAGTTGGGCCTTGCTGGACGAGTCTTATTCAAAGCGAACTGTCAAGGGGGTCCCATAAATCACCCAACCGTAAGGAACGCGATATCAAGGAACATAACACCGTATGACGGAAACTAGGTGGCAAGAGGAACAAAACACTAGGCATAAGGCCGAGCCTTCCACCCTTTACCAAGTATATAGATGCATTAATTATAGCAGATATATATTGTGATATCCCCAACAAGTAAACATGTTCCAAAAAGGAACAACATCTCCATGTTCCAACAAGGAACAAACTTCAGCTTCACCTGCAACTAGCAACGCTATAAGAGGGGCTGAGCAAAGCGATAACATAGCCAAACAACGGTTTGCTAGGAAAATGATGGTTAGGGGCTGACATGGCAAAATGGGTGGCATGATATAGCAAGTGGTAGGCATCATAGCATAGGCATAGCAAAAGAGCGAGCAACTAGCATAGCAAAGATAGAAGTGATTTCGAGGGTATGGTCATCTTGCTCGCAATGTTCTCGAGTTGTCGAAAGCTTGATCCTCGTAAGCTGCTTCTCAACAGGTTCCTCGCTCACGCACTCGCCTCCCGGCTCTACCCAAAGCAAGAACACAAACAAAGAAACCACAATAAATCACGGTGCAATGCACAAGCAACATGATGCAAAACATGACTTGATATGCGGATGTGATATGCAATGCGATGCGCCCGGAAGGAAAATGATGAACCAGGCATCAAATTGGCAAACCAAGTATGCCACTGAAAGATGAGATGATTTCGTTGAAATCGATATAAAGATCACCGAATCGGATGCACGGTTTGCAAATGACAAGCAAAACAAGAATGGCTCAAATCTGCCATTAACAACATGATGCCACTTAGCAAGCAACAAGAAATTAAGCTACTGCACCCATACGTACCAACAAAGTATATGGCAGTGATCTACTCAAGATGCTTGACAAAAGATGAGCACTGAGCTACGGCTAGTTCACATCATAACAGGTTCAAACAAGCATGGCAAAAGTGCACAAAGTATCAGGCTGGACATGGCAAAAACAGCATCAGGTTGCAATGTTGAGAGCAAGAAAACTACATGCTACAGGAACTTATAATAGCAGAACAAGGCATGGCATGAATCTACTCAAAGCATAGAACAAAAGTCCCTTACTGACCATAAGCCAAAAAGTATCAGAAAATATAGTAACACCCATGTCAATATCGCAAGTTTCGTTAACAGATTCATCAACATGGCATGTTAAAAACTGATAACAAGTAGGCATGTTCAAGAGCTCAATTCACTCACTACAGAGCCTTATATGATAAACTAAGCATACATACATCAATAAGACATGGCATAGAAGACATACATGGCAAGAACAATAACATAGCATATACGGATCAACCACAACAACCTTGGCAAAATTGAATAACATGTAAACAATCTGCCAGGAAACATTTGATAGCAAAAGTAGAGCTCGATTGACTCAAGCTATGTCATACCATAATTGCAAACAAGGGCATGGATGGATAGAGCAAGACATGTAGAACAAAACATCCTTACTGAAGTATCTCAAAATATGCATGGATCTCTTGGTAGCGTCAAGTTAACATGGCATCAAAATATCAGCTAAACAGGGCTGAAAACAGCAACATCAGGACACCTACTTTGCATGCTTGTGCTAGTCACCACATAGATCACAAAAATACATGGCATACACCCCTGGAAAGATGGCATGGCATATTACAAAACACATGTAGGATTCAAATTCATAGGGTGCACACATCAATCATAGAAAAATAACAAAAGTGCAAGTTCTTAAGAAATGAAACTAACATCACATAGCCCTCTTCCAACAGCATTTCGGGCATCAAGATGAGCTCAAATGAAAATGATGCACTGAGATTAAATGATCTACTCTTCGAGGCAAACATTTTGACATATTATACGCACAAAATGGAGCTACAGATGCAAAGTTACGCTACGTTTAAAATGACACAAAATAACACAGGTTAAAAACTTAGAAGAAAAGAGGGGGGGAGAAAGTCAACAGAGATGAGATCCGATCGATCGCCCGACGAGGGCAGCGGCGGGCGGGCGGCCTCGCCGGAGGGGAGAGGAGGCGGTCGGGCGGCCTTCCGGAGGGAGATGGCGCCGCGGAGGGAGGCGGTGGCGGGCGACGCGCGGCGCAAGGCGGCTGGGCCGGGCCGGGCAGGTGGCGGCGGCCGGGCGGCGAGGTGGACAGCGGCGGGAGGCGGCGACGGCACCGCCGGTGCGGGTAGCGGCGGAGCTGGTCGGTCGGGCGGCGAAGGCGCGGGAAGGCGGATGCTGGGCGGGTGGGAGGCCTCTGCTGGCCCGGGCGGGCAAGGGCGGGTGAGGCGGCGGCGTTACGTGGCGCGCTCGATTGGTCAAGGCGGCGGCGCTAGGGCGGACGTGTCCGGACGGCGCGGGAGTTTTCGTCCGGGCGCGAGGTAGGGGAAGGCTAGGGTTAGACCCGAGATTGGAGTGAGGGTTTGCTTAAATAGGCATAGAGGGAGCTAGGAGAGTCCAAATGAGGTGTAGTTTTCTCCCACACGATCGTGATCGAACGACGGAGAGCATGGAAGTGACTTAGATGGGTTATTGTACTGTTTTGAAGGGGTGTTGGGCTGTAACTTAAAAGAGGCCTTTGCGAGAGTGCGGTTAACCGTTGGAGTACCAAACGAGCTCCAAATGACCCGAAACTTGACCGGTGGTCTAATGGTGGTATACCAAGGCCACTAGACAAACCTCGGTCCATTCCGAGAAGGTTTAGTACCCGCACACGGAAAAACGTAAAAGGGCCCGGGGAGATAGGAGTGCCGGATTGCAAAACGGACAACGGGAAAAATGCTCGGAATCATGTGACGAACACGTATGCAAATGCGATGCACATGATGACATGATATGAAATGCATGACATGGACAAAATGAAAAAAGAAGAAAAACCCAACCACGGAGGGAATATCATATCACAATGCCGAAAATGGCAAGAGTTGGAGTTACAAATATGGAAAGTTACTTCCGGGGTGTTACAAACGGTTCCTTGCCTAACAATGGAGGATTGTTAGCGATTATAGCATGATAGTTAGGGCATCTCCAGCGCTGGCCCACAAATTTACACTGGCATCTGTCTGTGGACACTGATGGATGCCATCCGATGCTGCCCGCATACCTTTCAACAACTATATGAACTGACCGGACGAAATTCATGCAAACAAAGCAAATTTCAAATTGACCAGATGAAATTCATTACATTTCGAGAACTTTTCCTATAAACTAGATGAAATTCGTTACATATTTCGCACAAACGGTACTAAAACCTACTGTAAACCTAATCTAAACGATCGCTGGGCCCCGACCACCATGTCCGGCCATGAACCCAAGAAAGCCGGCCATTGCCTTTGCCTCCTCCTTATCCGCCTCGATAACCTCCTCCTCCGGAGCACAAGGTTATGAAGATTTCCGCCCACGCCGCCATCAAGCTGCTAATCGGGCGCCGATCGAGTGGAGGAGCGTGGCCTTCCTAGGACCAGAGCGGTGGCGACCTATCGTACTACTCTTCCTCGCTGGTTGCGCCACAAGACGCCGCGCCGGCTTCGTGGTCGTGGGCGGCGAGGGCGGACGGGGAGGGGGAGCCGGGCGATCTCTTCGCTCGCTTCCCTGCGAGAGTACGCCCAAGAGAGCTTTGAGCGCGCTCGGAGCGGAGCCACTAATGTCCTTCGTCCGCTTCCTCGCGACAAGACGCCCAAGAGATCTTTGAGCGCGCCGAGCGGAGCCACCAATGTCCTTCGCTCGCCTCCGCGACAAGACGCCCAAGAGATCTTTGAGTACCCGGAGGCCATTGTTGAGGGTGCAACAAAAGGAAGGGACCGGAGGAGAATGAGTGTGGGTCTTTGGCTATGGCTGGGAGCTGGGGCCTGTTAATATAGCGGGCGAATGGCGGTGAGCCGCGACAGACGGATGGACGGGTGGCAGCGGAGTACGCTCGCCGGCAGCCGTGGTGTCATTAACGCGAGCGCCGCTGCACCGGATGCCGCTGGTGGTTTCTCTCGCCGGGCGGTTGTTGCAATGCCGGGCGCCAAGGAGAGGTCGCGTCGGGCGTGAATGCGGACGCTGCTTCGCTGGCTTAACCGCAGGTGCGTTGTCTCACTAACATGTGGGCCTAACGGGCATCGGCCTGCATGTCGGATACACCAACTGCACCTGCAGTTAAGGATGGTGAATGCGGCATTGACGTTCTGGAGAGACGGTGACCATTTCAGGCGTGAAGCACTCGCTAGCGATGGAAGGGGTTTTGGTAGGCCAGGGCGGTCAGACGCTGGCGTGGTGGTAGAATGTGAACTCATGGATGACGAGCCTTTGAACCGTATGCGGCATGTATTGACAACCAGGCGTCCATGCAACCGCTCTTGTCGCCAGCTAGCATTCGATGACCACCATTAGACACCACACAACCATACATAACTTATGAATAATGGACAAATCGATCGACACACACTGTGCAAGTGGCACTATGATCGGTTGCTCACGATAGTACATACTCCGCACCATAGTACCCTCTCTAGCTAGGCTATTTTATAGATTGTCGCTAGTGATGGACGATATACATGAGCAAGGCGCTGAGTCATGAGTATGACCGTTGGTGTTGAGCCAGTGAATACATGCTCGGTGTTCATGGAGGCCTCCAAAGAAACGCCTAAACAAGAATGTCACATACGCATAATTTTGGTTTTTATTTCTTTCTTCAAGACAGGTAGGCCCGCATAGATAGATAGATAAAAACACGAGCTGATGAGGCACATGCGGACTGTTTGACTGGTCAACCAGATAAACACGGAGCTATACACCGAGCCGATGACCGATAATCACCATATCTCGTATACAATGATCAAAGTGAGCTATCAAGACAATTTCGATGACCGCCAATGCATTTTACTCGGTAATAAATGACCAGGATTGAAGGGGAATCCAAATTTGCTTCATCTTTTGTCCTTGAGCTCTTGACAAACCAATGCACTATACGCTTGTCCGACACTCCACCCCCAGCTCTCACCAAGCGCCGCTCATGCCACCACGCAAGACACTAACCGGTAAGGCAGCGATGGCATCCCGCCGCCGAGTTCCTCGCCCCCACGAGCACACACAAAATGGTAGGGAAGCGATGGCATCCCGCCGTGCCGAGTTCATCGCCGGTCGCGACCTCACAACTATGTGGGAGGAATTTGAAGATGCCAAGGCCGAATGGGCGGTAGAGCAAGAGGCGGCCAAAGCCGCATGCAGGGAGCGGAAAAGTCGAAAGCACTCAAGAAAAGAGAGGCCCGCCCGCAAGAAAGAAAAGGACGACACGCTGCTGGGGAGAGGTCATGGAGATCCAAGCACGGGGTGTCACGACAAAGCCGGAAGGAGAACGACAGCGTCCGCCAGCATGTGAGAAGTAGTAGTACTAGTAGTTAGTGTGTGTGTGTCTCGTGGTTCGAGTACGAGCATGTACCAATACTAGGACTAATTACTACTGTAGTTTTTAGAGCAAATTACCAAGACATTAGCCTAGACTAAATGGAAAATTCCTATCCTAAGCATCAAATGGCATCTCTTTTCTATAGGAATTGAGATGCATGTCATCTCACTTCCTATGATTTTCATATTCCTATCCTATGAACGTAAAGGAGGCCTCTGTTGGAGTAACTCATCAGAGCTAGCAAGATCGCCGGTACAGAGTTTTCTTCAAGAAGCGGAATTCAACGAAGTCATGATGGTTCCTTCGTCCGAGCAACTTCAAAGTGGGAAGTGGGCCTGTGATTTGACGGCTCATTAGTCATTGTTACTGCGGCACGACGACCTGGGTGACTCCCTTGGAGTTCTGCGTGCATGGCAAGTGGACCAGGATGGTCGACGTCCCACATGTTGGCGAATGGAAGTATTCTTTCTGATATCAAGGAGCAAGGAAACCGCGTGGTATAGTATCACTGCTGATTGGTTCGCAAATAAATAGTATCACTGCCGATTTATAATTATTTTTTATTTCTGATGAATGCTAGCATTTCAACTCTTATGATGAAGGGTGCCAAACACGCACGCGGCTGGATGTCCCACACGCCACCGAAAGGAGGGACATGAACAGCGTGGTAGAGCCCAAGATAAAAAACAGCATGGTAGAGCGCTCCACTTCTTCCACTTGGTCGGAGACCACACGTAGTAGTACTTAGTGGTATGAACGATACAAAGTGCGACCTGGAGACAAAGACATGTCTAGTTGGAAGGTCTCGGGGCATACACGTAAACAAATATAGAAGTTAATATGTGCCTCCAACTAATATAGTATTAGTAGAGTACTTAGGCACGTACTCCATAACATCATCGTGCATTGCACGTACAACATTTAGTGATAGTACGTAGTAAGAGACAAATGCCGCCCAAGAGTTCCCTTCTCGACCTACTTTTGGGTGTTTGGTAGAGTGTATGGAGGGTGCATGAGTCCACACTAGTTTAGCACAAATACACTAGAAACATGCATGAAGAGAGCATGCATGAAGAGGGGTGTTGACTTGAGCATGCATGAAGAGGGAACAACTATGCTGAGACGAGAACGCAACCAAACACACCCTATATGCCAAGCATGTTCATACCATTTGTGCCTTTCTACTTCACTTCATCGCGCTTACATTACTCAGGTTCAGACGTCCACCTCGGGTACATGTTCGCCTCGTAGTTCCAAAGTCCCACGTGTTCTTCATATAGATGGAACGATCCTTGCATAACATGTGCACCTTGATGCTAGATGTCTCGCGTGTTGGCAAAAGGATGAGCAAAGCTAACGTAAAAAAACAGAGTGGAAGAACGTAGATTTCGGACGACCGAGAAGGAGCAAGGAACCTCGTGGTGGAGCGTATGCACTGATAATATTTAATATTATTCAGCGATATAAAATTGACCAATCATCTCCACAATGGACTGGAAGAGTACGAAACACGGCAGCCCGGTGTAGTTACATCATACTAGTACATGGCTAACCCACACTATCACCATATTTCTTGGCTTCCGTGCGACACCTATCTCTAGTAATCCAAAGAGCTCAGACGCTTCTCCTCCTCGCCTCTATCAAAGTGCGGTGGGCTAGCGCTGCCGCCTATTGAGGTCGGTTAACTATCACATGTTAGCGACATGCCAAGAGCATTCTAAAAAATTCCTTTCACGTTCCGCTTTCAAAAAGAAAAAATCCTTTCACGCATTTAATTTGCTGTATGCTTTGAGCAACTTGCATGTCCTATACGCTCCCTGCTTGGTACTCTAACTTAGCTAGAGGTTATACTAACTCATGATTAACCATGAACTAACTGTAGCCAAAGAGGTGTATGGGTGACAGGGTTATATTGACAATAAATGCACTTCATGGAGAGAGAAAAGTGATTTTTCAGTGGTCCCAATGAGAACTATCTCCAGTTAGCACCTCTTGGGTGGGATAGTTTTTTTTGGTGGGTTCGGTGCAACTTGCTCCAATTTAAACCCTCATGCTTGGATACTTTAGGGCTATTTGAACCCCAACTAGCTCAAACTAACTCTAACCCATGGATCCAAACAAGGCCTATGGCCAGCCTCGACGCGAGCAACAAGGCACCGAAGCGGCCTCTCTCGGCCGTCGCACCACTTCAAAGCCGGGCGCCCGTGAGAGGTTGCCTCCGCTCTGGTCGGGCATTAATGCGGCATCGACGCCAGGCGACGCCGACCCTTTCACGCTGGAAGAGCGCTACCGGCAAGGGAGTATAGGTTTTGAACCATTTCGTGTAGTAATCGTAGTTTGCAAGACTACTCAATTATTGCACCCGCTTCCTAAGAAATTGTGGTAAAAACGTTACTCCACAGCCCGCTTCCTTCTCCTTCCTCTTCCACCGCCACGCACGTCTGCTGGAAGCGGCCGTCAACCCTTATATAGGAGTGCTAGCACAAAAGATGCATGCATGACCACTAAAATTTTATATTGAAGCACTGGCCCGGGCGGGAGTATGGCATATGTTGTTACCTTCAAGGGCCCATGGCTACCGGGCGACTGCGACCGTGAGAAGAGGCGGCGGGAGGGGAATGAATGCAGCTACTGTTTGGGATCGCCTTCCGCTTAAATAAATGCGCAGCATCACGTGTACCGCTGGTGCACAATTGTAACATACGTGTTCCGCTTAAGTGGGCGCCACGAATCGTGTGTGTGTGTGTGTGTGTGTGTGAGATTCGAGAGACAGAGTGCGTAAAGCGATTTCACTCTTCGGACATGTACTCAACCTTTTGCATCGGGATATAAGTATAATGGTATTTACTTTAGCTAGTGATTTATGTGGCCATGTTAACATGGTTGTGTCAAAAATATGTCACTTACTGCTCGTGATTTGCGTTATATAAAACAAGCAAGATTCTCGTGCATTGCACGGAACATCAATATGCATTTTTTTACAGAACACCTGTTGTGATTGACCCATGCAGGAGTAATCCCATGTGTAAAAACTAATGATATCTCGAGAATTTTATCGGAAAACTAGTATCTCGAGAATGTCATCGAAAAAATGAAAGATGAGAGATAAGGAGAGGAGGAGTGGAGCGTGGTGGTGACTGGTGGTCGGAATGGGCGGAGGCATGGGATAGATTTGGCGCCAAGCAGCGGCAAGGCCACCATGCATGCTAGATTGTTCCAGACTTATTCCTTTTTAATTACTGAGCAATGAGGTTGCGGGAGATAATGATGTGGAGAGAGGTGCGGGTATCTTTTATAAAATTATCATAGTTTGCTTTCTATCCTCAGATATAGATCATACGGTCTGTATTACAAGATGGCAGGCACACCATCACCGCCAACTCGTTTTTTTTATAAGGGTACAGATGATAAGTTTGATGACTACTAAAGTAAAGTGGAATTTGTCCATGTTATGCAAGTAAATAAAGGTGATTGTTTATCATACGGGTAAGGTTGGATGAAGGGTGGTAGGAACAATTGCTCTGCCTAGAGCATGTGTGTGTGAGATGGAGTCTTAGTGTGTGTGTGTGTGTGTGTGTGTGTGTGTGTGTGAGAGAGAGAGAGAGAGAGAGAGAGATGGAGTCTTAGTTTGTGTGTGTGTGTGTGAGAGAGAGGGGGAGAGAGAGATGGAGTCTTAGTTTGTGTGTGTGTGTGTGAGAGAGAGATATGGAGTCTTAGTGTGTGTGTGTGGGGGGGGTGCCTGCGTGTGTGTGTGTGTGTGTGTGTGTGTGTGTTTATGTGTGTGTGTGTGTGAGAGAAGGAGTCTTAGTGTGTGTGTGTGGGGGTGCGTGTGTGCGCGTGTGTGTGTGTGTGTGCGTGTGTGTGTGTGTCGCGGGGTCCTCTGTGGCGGATGTAATTTAAGTGTGCATGGCTTCATCATAGAGAGGTGATGTGTATGGCAGATGCCACCAACGATGGGGTGCGAGAGAGAAAATGCCCGTAGAGAGGGAAGAGAAGGTGTGCGAGCGTGAGAGGAGTTGACTTCGAGAGAACGTGTTTGTTCGAGAGACACCGAGGAAGACTACTATATATCGATGGTGCATGTAGGCGGGAATTAAACAAAGGGATGGTCTTATTGGTTTGGGGATATAGGGAAGAGTGAGAGGCGGGGGGGTAGCTAGAAGGAGATTGTTATGTGAGTGTGTGTTTTACCCATCCAAAGGAAGTTATGTGCACAAAAGAGGAGAACGATTCGATGTGGCGCTAGGATTGAGGGTAATTAACTACGATGGAGACATAGAGACCTTGAACGTGCATGTGTGAGAGGTATACATGTATACGTGGGATGTGTGTGTGTGTGTGTGCATGATCGAGATAGAAGAAAGAAGACATAAGTCATAAGATCAACGACATGGGGAGACGGATCAAGATGACAATATGCATGCTTGTGAGAATGCAGGAAGAAGGCCCGACAATTGAGCATGTGTTTTGTCTTTAAGAGATAGTGGCGTGGGCTGGAGCATGCATCTATGGCGAGCAGAGGGAGTGAGGCGCAACGATTGTGCAAAAGAGACCAACCTATAAATGCATATGTATGGAGAGACATATATAGTGTGGGTGATAGGAAGCAAGACTCTGTGCGAGAAAGAAATGTTGACGGAGAAACTACAGATAGATACAGAGATGGAGATGCTAGCTAGAGGGACATCCGCTAGTTTGGGTGTTGGAGATGACCGTCGGGTGGTTCAAAGGGTGAAGTTATATATGTGTGTGAGAGGGCACTTGACTGCATGTAGAGAGAAACATATGTAGTGTGCTAGAGACGGAGTTTTGTGTCTGCGAGAGAGAAAGATATTTCACAACGAGAGTGATAGCTAGAGAGGCATACGAGGGAACGCAAGATATCTCTAGGGAGAGAGGGTGTGTGTGAGCGACATACAAGAGAACAATGGAGAACTATGAGACCCCGGGAGACAGAGTTTGTGTTTGTGTGTGAGAAAGAGATATTGAAGAGGAAGAGTCGAGGTTCTCATATCTAAGGAGCGAAAGACATCTCAGATGAGGGTGTGCGAGTGGCACACATGGGAATAGTAGAGAGAAATGAGACCCCGGAGACAAAGTTTTGTGTTTGTGTGAGAGAAAGAGATTCCACATGGAGAATCATAGTTAGAGACACATAGCAGGGAGCGAGATATACTTAGAGAGAGATAGAGTGATGAAGGTCGAGGAGAGAGTACCGCAAGCAGTGTTACTTAAGATAAAAGATCATTGTTATATGTGTAGCACAAGAGATACCGAGAGACGATGAACGCAGATAGGTCCAGAGAGATAGTCCTATATAAGCATGAGTGATAGCTATATGAGACTAATATCTGGATTAAAGGGATTCAAATATTTAAACTGGAGATCACGACATCGATAATATCATAACGCAAATTGGTGTATCAAACATGCATATTCATTTGAATTTGGGCACACGTGTAATGTTATATAGTTTATCAATATTGGTGATCCATAGATTCTTCAATTACAAACAATGCATGGTTTATATGCAATTAATGTCTAAACAGGATTACACTATATGTTGCATGTGTGAAACACATTATACATGTTTGAGAAGTAAAAAACCCGCATGAAACACACATTAATTGGAGAGTTAGCGAGGAATGCATACATTGATTTCAACATAAAGTGGTTTCAAATATTTGAAAATCCAAATTGATGGATACAACCTTATGAATCTGAGATCATGCCATTTGTAAACCATATTTATGTATAAATGGTGTTGTGCTTTTGAAAGTATATATAAAAATGATGTATATAGAATGTAATTCCAATTGAAAATGGATCCTGCCTGAAAAAAATAGAATACAAACGGGATTCGAATTGAGTTGGCATGGTAAACGTGCACTCTGCAAAATTTGAACAAAGCGGGGAAAGTCGCAGAATCACCAAACCAAAATCTGCGAGATGGAAATCACTACTGCCTATCCTCGCCACGCAAAGCCTATCTGCTGGATTTCTATAGGTTTCGATAGGGTAGGTTTGTAATTTCACCCAAACGCCTCTCACCCGGATTCATACACGGTGGGCGCCAAAACACAGTGTGCCTCGGCCAAATCGACTCCTCCCGATTCATATTCATACACGGTGGGCGCCAAAAACAAACTCTTGTCGGCAAATATTCGTGTATGCGAGATTACCGTCCTATCCCCAACCGACTAATGTTGCTGTGATGTAGTAGAAATTTGAAACGGGGCTAAGTTTGTAAATTTCTTGCATTTGAGACAAGCGCTACTCAATACATGGTTCCCCTTCCTCTCCACCTCCCTTTTCCCCATTAGTACTCCGTGGGCACCAAAACACCTCTCCACCCCACCTCCTCCGTCCGCCGCCGTCCGCCACCCCATCCACCGCCGTCCTCCTCCACCATGCCGGAGCTGATACCCCGACGCCGCCGTCCATTACAAGAGATCGACCTCTCTCATCCACGGCTGCGGACCGGGATTCTTGCATCCTGTCCTCTCGCTTCATCCCCGCCGTCGTCCACCTTGCCGGCGCTGCTCCTACGATCGTCTCGTCCACCGCGCCTCGCCGCCACCGTCTACCCTCCTAGATCTGCTTCCACGCCGCCGACAGCCATCGCTACCGCAACACCGTCAAATTCTCAGCAGATGCGTACACGGCGCCGCACCAGAGGCAGTACTCTTTCATATCTGCTCAACTTATTTATTGCAGCAAGAAAATAGATCGCCACTGCTTTACTCTGATTTCTTGTCTTGGTTGTGAAGTTGCCTTTGTCCGGTTTGCACCTTCAGATCCCCATGGCACGCCAACACTATACTCCCAATGCTTATGGTTTTCCCTTTATATTCCACACTAGTTAAATCACAGAGACTAAATTTCAAATTGGGTCGGTCGATTTTTCAGAGTCGTTGAGTTCGGTGCGATCAAGGGGCTCGGGTGGTTGTGGGGCCTCACGAACAAAGAAAACTTGACGCTGGTGGGGTTGGGGGGGGGGGGGGGAGGAGGAACACAGCGATGGGGGCGGTGGTCCGCCGGGCGCCCGCAAGTGTGTTCTGTGGGAAGAATCGAGACGAGGAAGAAGAAGGGTTAGGAGACGAGGATCTTCATCCAACCGCCTGAAATGGTTGAGAGACAGCTGGGAGTTGCATTCTTAATGCGCCTCGTTCATCATGTGGGCACTGCGCAACCAACATTTTATTATCCAAAATTTGCTTGCTCTTCTTTACCATGTTCCTCTTCCGTTCTTCTTTAATATATTTCTCCGTTTTAAATACAGTCTTTGTATAGATTCCACCATGGACTACATATGGAGAAAATGAGTGAATCTACACTCTAAAATGTATCTGGATACATCTCGTATGTGATCCATAGTGGAAATCTCTACCAAGACTTATATTTTGGAACGGAGGGAGTATGATAGTAGTAAAGTATGTTCCTTGTAATCAAGATGAGCAGGACATTTGCAGTGTAGTGGTCTATACTATCGGTTGTGATGGACACTTTGAGCCTCTTTGATTCAGAGGATCTTGTAAATATAGGAATAGGATTTGTAGTGGCCTGCCCACTTGAATCCTATAAGAATAGCAAGGAAATGCGGGAGCTGTTTCGCTTTGAGAGTTACATCGATATTAACAAAGATCAAGCACCTTCACTTGAAGAGAGCTGGTATCCGAAGCCTTTCTAGCCGCATCGCAATACTAGCACATATATTCCAGCAAGTTCCACTTTGCTGATTTTACTCGATGCTTAAGGTTTTCCCGTTATATCTACACTATGATCTATGTAGCAGCTTTGTGTCGCACTAGCAGCAGTCCACTCTTGAAGCTAAACACCGCAATGACTTACAAAATTGGCACCAAGGCATTGAGTGCCATTCTCGATGCAATGAAACTCATACGCCCCCACCTGTTGATTCTTGTTCGAATATGATCCTAATGACTATTCTAACCTCGGGAGTCAAAGGCGATGGACCTGTCCTGTTCACCCATCAAGGTGCATGTTCTAATTTGGCAATGTTTTATTGATTGCGGGTATCTTGCATATGTTGTCTTGCATTTCTTCTACTTTGTTGCACCGCCATCCGCTTAGTTTACTCATCATATATGTGAGATGCCATGCCCATCCATTATCAATACATATTCCATCTGTCATCATACCATGTTTTTCACTCAAATGTTGTTCTTGTGCATCGACATCAAAAGGAAGAGGGTGATTGCGAACCTGAAGGAGCACCAGAAAGTCCTTGAAAACGTGGTGGTGCCGGAGAAATCAGACAAGACCCCACTTATATTGGCTGTACAACCGGTGACACAAAATGTAGGACCGACTCAGCAGACTGCACCCATACTTCACGGCCACACCACTAGCCCCACCACATAGGACCTGCACTCCAAAGAAAAGGTATACCGATTTCATTTGCCATAGCAACCAGCTGTACCACGTAAAAATCCCACTCCAAAGAAAAAGTACAAGAAGTCCACCGGTCGAAGACCTATCCCAACCGCAGAGACGGCCAATTCCTGCAGATTGGAACCCCATTCCATTTATTCCCAGTTTAAAAGACAATGCTTTCAATGTTGTTAGGGACTACGTGCATATATTCCCATCATGGGAAGATTATTGTGAAGACAAACACCATTTTCACATCTTCCTGTCCAACTTACGTGTAAGTGCTATTATTCATGGTTATTATTTTCCTATTTCTGCTGATTGAACACATCAATGATTTACATTACATTGTTGTAACTAGGCGAGGGTCAATCTGGATAGTCATGACGAGCAAAGCTTGCTTGTGCTTTTCAAGGAAGCATTGCAGCAAAGATCGATGTTACCCGAGGAAATCACACTTTGATGGCAAGTCTATAAACGAATTTCCGTGAAGTCTTCTGTGCTAAATTTAGAAGACATTGAATGGAAAACCTTGTTATGCATCTGGTCTCGCTCCTGTGATGAGGTAACTGCCTATGAAATCACATGACAATTTGAACTTCTACTTTTCCACATGTGCCTTACGGATCTTTTTTGTAGGAAATCTGCTCAAGAAGAATTCCGGTTTGACAAGAACGATGTGATATCGCAAATATGCTGCCCGCTGCTTTGCTCTTGTTAGTACCTGTTGTCCAGATCATCTGTACTTGCATACATACCTGGTTCATTATGTGACAACAGATGCATGATAGCTTGCTTATCAATTGTTCGCCCAAATTATCTCGATCTGTATGAATGGTTACATTAGTGTAGAATATATCCAATGCCAATGTTTTTTAGCTCGCATTGTTCTTGTAAGTACATGTTGTCCTTTATTAGTGTACTTATAATGACAGTAGTTGTTCATGTACCATCACTCGCAGCTTATTTTCCTTTGCCTCCATTTTCTACACATCGATCTATATTTACTCTTACCATAAGGTTGGTAATCAAGAAGTTTAGTTGTGCATTGCTCTTGGCTGTACCTTTTGCTGTATCGCTGCACTTACATTTATAGCTACTTGGTCATGTAGCATCACTCTTCATCTTATCTTAAATATTCTCCACTTTTTCATATATTATCACATCTATATTTACTCTTAACTAAATGTAGAATAAAGGCAATGCTTTTGAAGAAGATTCTGTTCGTACTGAAGAAGTTTATTATGTAGTCATAAACAAAAGTTTATCCTTCCTCAATTTAAGTTTTCAGTTGTAAAACCAAGTTCCTTCTTCATACCATGTAAATTAAACTATACAGAGCAAGTGATCTTCTTTTGCACTGGTGTGGTGAACCTACCCACTACAGCACAATGTCATATTCTGCAATGTCTTAACTATGAACAATGTCATATCATTCTACTATTATTTAAACCATCTCTTTATTTGCCAATATGAAATGGTATAAATTGACAGCACACTAACCATTGATACTTATGAGTTCTTGATCTGTAATCCAGTGGTGTCGTGAAGCTGCCAACTCCTTCACAATGTCATTTCCTGCCATGTCTTGACCTGAACAATACCATATTGTGTTAATGCAAATTTAAACTGTGTCACTTTATTCGTCAGTAAGAAATGTGATGAATTGTCAAGATCGATACTTTTATGTGCAAAACCTGTCATCCTGTCTCGCTTGTTTATCTTTCATAGTGAGGAAGATATAAGTGTTGAACAAGCGCAGATCTCATCATCTTGCTCACTGCTTGTGGTGCAGCTCCAAATAGGGCTAACCTTTCTTGAACTCTATTGAAGTGCTATCGGTTTTGTATATTATTTTGTCGGCGTGTTTATTTGCACTAGTGGCGCATCTTTGATGCCCAGTGTATGTAATCTTCTATCCGCTTGTGCTTTATTATCATAGTGGCGAACTTTGATGCCCAAAGGATGTAATATGCTGTAATTTCTTTATTGTATAGTCTAGGTTTTTCTTATTCACGATGCTGCAGTTATTTTATCAGATATATATCCCGTCTTCGCAAAGAACCGCCAAACCGTAAAATTAGGGTACATAATCACGCCGTCATGCAATCACGATGTAGGTTGGGCCTGAAACGTGCCGAACAGCTCATGGGCCGGCAGCAGCCCGAAATGAATCCCGGCCCATGATTGTGTGAATCAAATCACAGGCTTTTAACATGCCAAATTTTTTTCTCGGTCCTTGTTTGGCCCAATCAGATATCGGCTGCGAGCAGGCCGGATGCAAACCGGGTCGTAGTTAGGCCCAACTATATGACGGGCTTTTAACATGCTGAAATTAATATAGGGCCGAAATGTTAAACGGGCCCTTAACAGGCCAAAACTAATATGAGGCCGAATTACTAAGTGGGCCTTTAGCAAGTGGGCCCAAAAGCATAGTGTCCAGTTGACGGGCCGATTCTGATATGGGCCATAATTAGGCCCAAAACCTCTTAAAGGGCCGGACCTGATCTGGGCCGTAATTTGGCCCAGAACATGGTAGGCTTTTAACGGGCCGGATCTCATATGGGCCACTATTAGGCCCGAGCATGGCAGGCCATTAATGGACCGAATCAAATATGGGCGACATTTGGCCCAAGACATGGCAGCCGCTAATGGGCCGCCCGCTAGGGTCCTCAAAATCTTGTGGGTTTACACACCTGGCCGCCCATTAATGTCGGCGAAATTCGTGGGCCTTTAGCCGGGCCGCCCATTATGATCCGCAAGAATTTTGTGGGTTTTACCGGCCGCCCATTATGGCACACAAAGATCTTGTGGGTTTTACCGGGCCGACCCATTATGGCCCGCGAAATCTTGTGGGGTTTTAGCTGGGCCGGCCCATTATGGTCCGCCAAATCTTGTGGGCCTTTAGTTGGGCCGGCCCATTTAAACTTGTTGGGCCGTGCCACATGTCGACGTATCATAGACGCCTTCTGTCCAATGAGTGGATGACATCTGTCCCGACGATGAGCCGACACGTGTTTCCTCTAGCAAATGATAATTTTACACTTGGAAAATCCCCATTGGTCGGGGCTGTTAATGGGTTATCGGATCCAAAACCCGACCCCATAGCTTAACGGCGTTCCGTTACGGTGGATGCCACATGTCGGTCACCCTTGACGAATGCACTTCTATGACGCGCGATTTATCGTCATGGAAGTGGACACTTCCGTGATGATAATTTTGGTTATGTCATGGAACACTTCTACGACAGCACAGGTATGACTATCTTGATTCTGTCATAAATTTGTCATGGATGTACATGCATGACAAAAACGCGACCGCCGTGAAAACACGTATCATCACGGAAGTGTCTTTTTTTTGTAGTGAAGGTACTTGGAGCAAGAGAACCTCCAAAAAGGCTTATTGCCACCACGAGGAGTCTCAAGAAATGAAGCAAAGGCTTAAGGCAAGCGCAAAATACACTCATCAGTAGATGGAATAAAGTGCTTGACACTAAAGAAAAGTACGGTGGCAGTCGCCACACAAACAGCTATCCAAAGCGCAAGCTACTGCCTGAATTCGATGACGAGGCTCTAGAGCCCATACAGCCTAAAAATAAAACGACCGATCAGCCGGATCAACCACCTCGCGGCCGCGATAGGGCGGCTAACGATGTCGCACATAAGTCAGCACACGATCTACGTGAGGACTTGCACCAAAAATCCGGTATAACCAGGTCCATCTACGGATCTAGGAAGCGTAGCTCCGCACGTAAGAAAACCGAACACTACAACCGCTGTAATGCCATGACACATCCACATACAGGAAAGGCGACCCTATGTTTCACCGATGAGGTGCTAGATCACGAATTTCCAGAGGGATTCAAACCCTTGAACATAGAAGCATACGATGGAACGACAGACCCTGGGGTCTGGATTGAGGACTTCATCCTTCATATCCACATGGCTCGAGGAGATGACCTCCATGCCATCAAATACTTGCCCTCAAGTTAAAGGACCAGCTCGGCATTATCAAGAGCCTCCCGAAAACTCAATTGGAAGTTGGGAAGAGCTTGAGGATGATTTTAGGGCCAATTTTCAGGGGACCTATGTCCGACCTCCGGATGCACACGATTTAACTCATATAATTCAACAGCCCGGAGAGTCAGCCCGAAAGCTTTGGAACAGATTCCTCACCAAGACGAATCAAATTGTCGACGCCTTGACGCCAAGCCTTAGCGCCTTTCAAACACAAGTGTCCGGACGAATGGCTTGCCGACACCTCGCCAGAAAACCGCGGACAATGGCAGCCCTAATAAGCCTTATGACCCGCTTTTGCACGGACGAAGATAGTTGGCTGGTTCAGAAGCGGCACCAAAGGACCCAAGCACATCCGGGTTAGGGATGGCAATGGAAAACCACGGTGCAATAAAAGCAAGCGCCGAACAATGAAGACAGCCTGTATAACACGGCGGTAAACGCCGGATTCAAGGGCTCTCAATCTTGGCCAACGAAAAAAGCCATTTAAAGGCAGCAGAGATGGACCGTCCAGCCTAAACAAGATTCTAGACACATTATGTCAGATTCATGGCACCTCCGACAAACCTGCAAATCATACCAACAAAGAATGTCGGGTCTTCAAGCAGGCCGGCAAGTTAAACACCGAACACAAGGGGAGGGATACACAAAGTGAAGACGAGGATGAGCCTCGCCAGCAAAACATTGGGGGACAGAAAAAATTCCCACCAGAGGTCAAAACAGTGAGCATGATTCACGTAACAAAAAGGAGGAGCAAACACACACTCTGAGACATATGCGCCGTAGAGCCCGTCACCCCCAAGTTCAACCCTTGGTCGGCCTGCCCGATCACTTTTGATCGCAGGGATCACCCAACTAGTATCCGGCACGGAGGATTGGCTGCCTTGGTGCTAGACCCAATAATTGACGGATACCATCTCACCCGAGTCCTTGTGGACGGCGGCAGTAGTCTTAATCTGATATATCAGGACACAGTCTGCAAAATGGGGATAGACCCGACAAGAATCAGCCAAAGCAATACTACCTTTAAAGGAGTAATACCAGGCCTAGAGGCCAGCTGCATGGGCTCTCTAGTACTAGAGGTTGTATTCGGTTCTCCCGACAACTTCCGAAGTGAAAAGTTAACCTTCGACATCGCTCCATTCCGAAGCGGCTATCAAGCACTACTCTGAAGAACGGACTTCGCTTGTTTTAATGTAGTACCACATTACGCTTATCTTAAGCTCAAGATGCCCGGTCCACGCGGCATCATCACAGTTAGCGGGAACACAGAGCGTTCCTTACGCGCGGAAGAATGTGCGGCGGCTTTAGTAGCCAAACGCTAAATGGCCTCTCCAACTAGCAAAACCGAGCGGTCGTCAAGACCGCGGACACGGCTAGAAGAGTCCGGCGCACCACTAGCTGTAACAGCTTAGATAAACCTGAGATTGGGTTGATGAATATACCCCCATAGATGTTGCTAGGGGCTTCCGCATGTAAAAGAAGCTACCGCTCGACTTAACCTTATTTTGAATTTTAATGGTTTATTAAGAATAACCAATTTTTGCATGACAACTTTCACCTAAGTTATTCTCTTTAACAGATGATAATCGTATACACCCTTCCAGATAATGCACAACGGAGACACAGCGCAGACGCAGCAGGCCCCGCCAAAGGTTTCTTTTTAGATTAAGACCCTGTAAACCTTTTCATCTTGTCTCTTGTTGCTTCGCACCTTCGGATACCCAACACAACCGAGAGGGATGCTGGCGTTATTGGCATTTCGCCACGTCAGACTAATGCAGGTACCTAGAAATTTAAGGTTCATTATCAAGGGCGTTACTCAGCCCGGTATATGTTGTAAAGACCGAACACCATAGGGAGTGTTCGCGTCGCGAGTTTGGCCTTATATGCATCAGCTCCGGATCATGTCTTTGGTCAAATGTTGGGTTTGCTCGGCCTCGTGTTTTGCTACCTTACGCCCGCTTATCGCTAAGGTGGCACCAGGAGAACTATCGCGATTGTGCCTCGTTCATCCGGACGAACACCTCAAGAGAGAAAGCCAAAACCGACCGTCATGATAAAGCACGAGACTGGTCAACCACTCGAGGACTCGTGGAATCTTCGTGATTCCTCCGCTTAACGAAGGACCGTTTCCGGTCATGTATGTACGCCACCGTATTCAGATAAAGCGAAGTACCAGGGCTATATAGTAGCCCCAAAGTGTCAAACTCCTATGGCTAAGTGAAAGTGTTAAAGCAATATAGCACGATTGCCTTGTTCGTCGCCGCTTATCACCTCCTTAATGCACTCAAGACGTTGGATCAGTGTGAACACGCTGCTGAATATCCCCGCATTATATGCGTGGGGCTAAAGCCGACGATCGCAAACTTTTAGGTTATATGTATATACATAAACGGCCGCACAGGAGGGATCATAATACTTTCAGGCAAAAGTATAAACACAGCCTTCATAATTCAAATAGCATTATTTTTACAATCGGGATACATGTCACTCGAACATGATACTCTTCGAGCACTGAGCCTCTATTAAACGAGCACCTTCTTGACTTCTTCAAAATAGTGCTCGCCGAGACCGCCTATGGCGGGACTCCGGTTGCAATAGCGGTGGCATCCATCTCTGCCAAGATGTCTTAACACGGCAAGAGCCATCCGCACGCCCACGCACGCCGACCTCTTTATAGCATCGATATGCGCACAAGACCAAGGAATCGCTGCACTAAGCCAAAATAACTATTCGCCTTGGCCCTTCCGCCAAAGATGATCCACGATGCACCTCATGGAAAGCCCCGACAACCTATGGAGCTCAGCCCACTCGGCCATTCGCCATTTAATAGCAACGGACATGTTGGAGCACCGACCGCGACTGTAACAGCTTTTCCACTTCATGATCTTTTGATCTTTGAAAAATCAGTCGATCAAGAGCACTCGCTGCCAAGTCCACGACGATCCGCAGACTCCATAATTGATCCGTAGGGGCGATTTGATCTCCAAACTTCGTCCGCAAGAAAAAGGGCTTCCCACCGTGATATCTCCGGCTTAACGAAGCTCCTCCTTCGCCACTCTGATTTTAGAGCGGTCTCCTTGGCTGCTACCATGGCTATCTTTCAGTCCGCCGATTCGCTGGCTTTCCTTTTCAAGAAGCTCATATCGGTCGGCAACATCCTTCAGCTCAACAACCACCTTGGCTATTTTATCTTCGCTCTGGCGATGAGCAGCCTGTTCGGTTTAAGTCTTGACGCCTTTTAGGGCGGCCGATCACTTCTCCTGGCTTGTTCCTTGGCTCGCAAGCTCGCCAAGGGTCTCCACAACGGCAGCTCCATCTGCAGCCACAACATATGATGATACTAGCATCATGCTCCTCTTAATATCTATTGACGATCGGAGAATACATACCTTGTGCCTCGCCAAGACGCTTTGTTTACAAGCACGATCCCGCATCTTCCGATCAAGTTGCCACTCAGCCGGGCAACTCACCAGTCCGCCAGCCACTGACCTCATTACCGCACATGAAAGCAGCGTGATTATTACTCGACTATGATCCTCTGCTTGCCGCTTTGGACAGCAACTGCACTCTCAGGGCTACTATCTCGCATAGGGCACACCTAGCATGTGCGGTACCGCCAAATATATATATATATATTACTACAGACCTCAAAGCCTCTTAGTAGGCTCATAAAAGCTTCATGCAACCCACTTTCGGCGGATGAAATCCTCTCAACCACTGCATCTATTAAAGTACGATGCACCTCTGAGATAGCCGCTTGCTCCAGAAGATTCATCAAGACATCCGGTCGCACCGACAGTCCTTGACTTTTTGTTGCTCTCCTTAGGAGCCGAATACTGACTTCGGTGGTCAAGGGTTACCTCTTGGCCTTGGTGGATCAGAGAAATCCCGCGATTTACATCGTCAGGTCGCCCGCCTCATGAGGCGGAGAGGCACGGGAGGCGTTTGCTCTCCATCATCTCCGAAGAAGATCCCCGACGATGAACTCGCCGAGAAATGCTACGATCCGAACTGCACGAGATACGCCTCGGTTATTTTATTTAAAAATGAAGCAGGTATATTTACTATAAAGTACTTTTGTTCACTTACAGCTTGGTGAGGGCTGATCTCATGGCATTGTGCGGTAAGGATGCCCTTGGGCAGGGCCTCGCGCAAGGTTTCTTCCCTCGCTTGGAAACCCTTGTTTCCAATTCTTCAGAGGCGGTCCTTTTCCTTCCTTGGGGAGAGGGAATTTCATATTCTTCTCCCTGTTATCCTCCTTCATGGAGACACTAATTCCCGGTTTGATGAGTAACGCGTGAGGCCCGCCGCTTCTTTATTCCTCCTTTGTCTTCCCTCGTGGCGCTTGATAAGGTGCATGCTCAAGCATCCTGGCTAGTACAGATCCGTGAGCCTTCGGAAGGGAGCCAACACTGATCATCTTCGCTTTTTTATCTAGTCCTCGTGAAAGAGCGATTTTTCGTAAGGATGTCATGACAAATAAAAGATAGTGTGTTCGGCCGAGAAATACTTACTTGGGTGTCCGGACGATTGCAGCTTAGACCCGATCCTCGGTGGTGTCCGTGACACTTTATTCGTGTGATTCAAGAACAATCCATACATCCTTCGAAGCCGCCAAGAATTGCTGAATAGTTCGCGGTCCTTCCGGTTGAACTCCCACATACGGAGAGGTCGACGCTGGCATGGCAGACCCGGCAAACTAGCATGACTTGTATTACCTTGACAAGGCTGACATCTCTTGAGGAGATCTCGGATGTGACTCGCAATGTCGCACATCATTAATCGCCCCACCCAGCCCCTCGCTGACCCATGACGCCAATTGTGGTGGAGGGCCCTGACGAAGGCGGGGTAGCTGCCCACTTAGTTCTTCGGGAGCTGTGATGTAAAAGACTCCCGCTGCCATAAGTCGGACGCCTCCGGAAGGAACCTTTGTCCATGGCGCAACGGGGCCTTTGCTTATTGTGGCACCTCCGCACTTTGCATGTCGCCCATCGATCATCTTCGGCTTCACGTTGAAGGTCTTGAGCCATAAGCGGGAGTGTGGGGTGATGCAGAGGAAGGCTTCCCACACGACGATGAACGACGAGATGTGAAGGATGGAATCTGGAGCCAGATCATCGAAATCGAGCCCGTAATAGAACATAAGCCCTCTACAAAGGGATCAAGACTAAAGCCTAGCCCTCGGAGGAAGTGGGAAACAAATACGACACTCTCGTTGGATTCGGGAGTGGGGATGACCTGCCCTTGAGCAAGAAGCTCGTGCGAGATTTCGTGGTCGACACTGCTTCTTAGCTTGATATCCTCCTCAGGATGAGGAGGCCATCCACCGGCCTTGAAGGTTGGATCCGGACATGGTTGAAGGCCCGAAGCACTTAGCATGAGCCTTGGGTGTTGGAACTCGAGGTGGGGGAAAGATTCGATTGAGCGCGAGAAGAAAAGGACAGGCCTTGGCCCCTTTATAAAGAGGGTGAATATCAAGTGTCCTCCGCGTGGCCGTTTGGAACTTGCCTAAAGTCGAGGAGTCATACCTACAGGCACAATTGGGTTACCCATAACCGTATTGATGAGAATCCCGTGATAAGGGGAACACGATCTCTGCTTCGACAAGATGTGCCAATAAAACTGCCTCGCTACTGCTACCTCTTGAGCACTGCGTTGGATTTCCCCGAAGAGGAGAGGATGATGCATCAAAGTAGCGTAAGTATTTCCCTCAGTTTTTGAGAACCAAGGTATCAATCCAGTAGGAGGCCACGCAAGTCCCTCGTACCTACACAAAACAATAGTCAACGCAACCAACGCGATTAGGGTTTGTCAATCCCTTCACGGTCACTTACGGGAGTGAGATCTGATAAAGATGATAGATAATATTTTTGGTATTTTTGTATAGAGATGCAAAGTGAAAAGTAAAAGGCAAAGTAAAAAAGCAAAGCAATAATAAAGTGATGGAGATTGATATGATGAAAATAGACCCGGGGGCCATAGGTTTCACTAGTGGCTTCTCTCAAGAGCATAAGTATTCTACTGGTGGGTGAACAAATTACTGTTGAGCAATTGATGTAATTGAGCATAGTTATGAGAATATCTAGGTATGATCATGTATATAGGCATCACGTCCGAGACAAGTAGACCGACTCCTGCCTGCATCTACTACTATTACTCCACTCATCGACCGCTATCCAGCATGCATCTAGAGTATTCAGTTAAAAATAGAGTAACGCTTTAAGCAAGATGACATGATGTAGAGGGATAGTTTCATGCAATATGATAAAAACCCCATCTTGTTATACTCGACGGCAACGATATAATACGTGCCTTGCTGCCCCTTCTGTCACTGGGAAAGGACAACGCAAGATTGAAACCAAAGCAAAGCACTTCTCCCATTGCAAAAAAAAAAACCAATCTAGTAGGCCAAACCAAACTGATAATTCGAAGAGACTTGCAAAGATAACCAATCATACATAAAATAATTCAGAGAAGATTCAAATATTATTCATAGATAGACTTGATCATAAACCCACAATTCATCGGTCTCAACAAACACACCGCAAAAAAGAAGATTACATCGAATAGATCTCGCACGAGAGAGGGGAGAACATTGTATTGAGATCCAAAAAGAGAGAAGAAGCGATCTAGCTACTAACTATGGACCCAAGGTTTGAGGTAAACTACTCACACTTCATCGGAGGGGCTAGGATGATGTAGAAGCCCTCCGTGATGATGGCCCTCTCGCGGAGCTCCTAACAGGCCCCGAGATGGGATCTCGTGGATACGTAAAGTTGGCGGTGGAATTAGGTTTTTGGCCCAGATTCGATCGCTTGGGGGTACGAGGTATATATAGGAGGAAGGAGTATGTCGGTGGAGCTTTGAGGGGCCCACGAGGTGGGGCGCGCCTAGGGGGCGCCCACCTCATGACCGCCCATGCTTTCTTGACGGAGGGTCCAAGTCTCCGGTCTTATCTCGATGAGAAAATTACGCTCCGAAGGTTTCATTCCGCTTTGACTCCGCTTGATATTCTGCTTCTCCAAAATACTGAATAGGCAAAAAATAGCAATTCGGGTGGGCCTCCCATTAATAGGTTAGTCCTGAAAATAATATAAAAGTGGAAAATAAAGCCCAATATAGTCCAAAACAGTAGATAATATAGCATGGAGGAATCAAAATTATAGATACGTTGGAGACGATCGCTACACGCAAAGGGCAGTGCTCGAAAAACGGTTCGTCATGACCGCACCATGGCGTAACGTCACGTTATGGAAAGCTGTCACAGATTAGATTTGTGGAAATATTATTCTCTCTACGGTGGTATGTGGAATTTGTTTTGCAGAGCCGGACACTATCCTTGTGTTCAAAATCTTCTATGGAGTATTCGGAGGAGGAACCCGCCTTGCAATGCCGAAGACAATCTGCACGCCGGACTGATCGTCGTTGAAGCCTGGTTCAGGGGCTACTGAGGGAGTCCTGGATTAGGGGGTCCTCGGACGGCCGGACTATATACTTTAGCCGGACTTTTGGACTATGAAGATACAAGATTGAAGACTTCGTCCCGTGTCCAGATGGGACTCTCCTTGGCGTGGAAGGCAAGCTTGGCAATTCAGATATGTAGATCTCCTCCCTTGTAACCGACTCTATGTAACCCTAGCCCCTCCAGCTTATATAAACCGGAGGGTTTAGTCCAGAGGACAACAACAATCATAATCATAGGCTAGCTTCTAGGGTTTAGCCTCTACGATCTCGTGGTAGATCAACTCTTGTAATACTCATATCATCAAGATCAATCAGCAGGAAGTAGGGTATTACCTCCTTCGAGAGGGCCCAAACCTGGGTAAACATTGTGTCCCCCGCCTCGTTACCATCCTGCCTTAGACGACAGCCTGGGACCCCTACCCGAGATCTTATGTGATTTGCTTGGAAAGAAAGGGTTGGGTGTGTGGTGAATTCAAGACTCCAAGCTCATAAATAAAAAGGGCGAAGAGACCGACACTTTGATGTTTGCTACCTCTTGAGCACTGCTGGATTTCCCAAGAGGAGAGGATGATGCAAGAAAGTAGCGTAAGTATTTCCTCAGCTTTTGAGAACCAAGGTATCAATCTAGTAGGAGGCTACACGCAAGTCCCTCGCACTCTACACAAAAACAATAGCTCAATGCAACCAACGAGATTAGGGGTTGTCAATCCTTCACGGTCACTTACTTAGAGTGAGATCCGATAGAGAAGATAGATAATATTTTTGGTATTTTTGATATAGAGATGCAAAGTGAAAAGTAAAAGGCAAAGTAAAAAGCAAAGCAATAATAAAGTGATGGAGATTGATATGATGAGAATAGACCCGGGGGCCATAGGTTTCACTAGTGGCTTCTCTCAAGAGCATAAGCATTCTACAAGGTGAACAAATTACTGTTGAGCAATTGACTGAATTGAGCATAGTTATTAGAATTTCTATGTATGATCATGTATCACTACAAAAAAAAGACACATCTCTGACATTTTGGGCGAACGGAATTTTTTTTCATCATACATATGACACTTCTATGACGATAATTGTGACAAAACCCGTATCATCATAGATGTGGTGGGCTCCTACTTTATGACAAAAATCATGATGTAAAATGGGATTTTCGCTCTGGCGGGCCGGAGACGCAGCTGCATGACATTCTTTGGGCGGCCCATGACGGAAAAACCATGGTAGAAGCAAGGGGAGGAAAATTTTGGGGAGTTGCCGGTTACGGTGGGAGGTCGGGGCAGAGTAATGCGCTGCTTTCGCAGACGACGCGCATGTGTGCGAGGCGTTGGCTCTAATCAAGCCGAAGCGAGGCGTTGGGCTCTAATCAACCCGAGTGATCGTGACCGCAGTTACGCCGCATCGAACCCGAGCGATCGATCTATGGCTGTTAACTAAACCCGATGGAGCGATTCTTCGCCATCGCTGCTAATCAAGCCGATCGATGCTGCTCGATGAACAAAGGAGCGCTATGGGGGGTTGATGAATAAAGGAGCGATGGCGCTGGCTCTCGGATGAACAGGAACCCGTGGTGTGGAGGGTTGGATGAACAGAGACGGTGGAGGGGTGGTCGGGAGGGGTGGTTGAACAGACCTCGTGGTGTGGAGGGCTAGATGAACAGAGACGGTGGAGGGGTGGTTGAACAAGAGCCGATGGAGAAGCGCGGTGGAGGCTGGATGAACAGGAGCCTGTGGAGGCCGGAGGAGGTCGACGGTAGCCCGTGGAGGCCGGAGGAGGTCGACGGTGGAGATGAACAGATCCGTGGAGTCCTGCTTAGCGGCACGCCACACCCTCCGATGAACAGACCCCTGCTTGACCGTAGGGAGGTCCGCTTATCTGCTTTGGCGGCACGCCACACCCTCCCGATCAACAGACCCCTGCCGACCGTAGGGAAGTCCGCTTCTCCGCTTTTGCGGTACGCCACACCCTCCCGATCAACAGGACCCCTGCTTTCACCAAAGGAGGTCTGCTTTCTCCGCTCATGCGGACGCCATGCCTCGCTTCCATCGCTTGTTCCGCCCAAGCCGGTTGGCTCCCACGCTGCCTGCTGTTCTCCCGGCGAACACGACGATTCCGCTGCCTACCCAGAACACGACGCATTCCGCTGCTCTCCCATGAACATGAGCCTCGCCAGACGATGCGCGCGATTAGGCGTTCGAGACCCCGCGACGATGTACACATACGCGGGTCAGATTTTCTTTCTTGCACCGCCGCCAGACGACGCAGTACATGCTACGGCGCCGCTTACTACGACACGCGACGCGTTTCTACTACGACACGCGCACGCCTACATCGACCAAAGATATATGTACGCATGTTCGCGACAGAATGACAACGCCACGACGCTCGACCAGTGTGGGTCCCAATCATAGGCGTTCCATGCGCGCGTAAAATGTAGCTGGTGGGTCCTAGCAATGAGGGGCTTAATCATTTTTTGCCAGACGCACTTCCTTTGCGTATAAGATGTAGCTGGTGGGTCTCAGCAATGGGGGCGAATCATTTTTTGCCCGGACGCACTTCCTTGCGTGGCGAAGATGTAGCTGGTGGGTCCCAGCAATGTGGGGGCTAATCGCTTTGTTTTTTTGGACGCACTTCCTTGCATGCGAAGGTGTACCTGGTGGGTCCCAGCAGTCAGGGGGGAAATGTTTTTTTCGCAAAATACGGTGGCCCGTCCGATGGGTCCCCGCTGTCAGGTGGAGGAATAATTATTTTGCACGTAATAAGGAGGCACTTCCTTGCTATGGCCGTGGACCCAGCTGTCAGCCTCTCCACGACATACCCACGCCCGATGGAAGCTGTTCTGACCACGTTGACCACGCCGGCTACCGCGGAGCACCAGGCGGTGGACGACGGCGAGGCCTAGGAAGGGACGACGCGAGCCGGGAAGACGCGGCGCAAGGATGCCCACGCGTGGAGGAGTACGAGGGTTCAATGGTTCGTCATGGTGTGAGGCTGCGTCGCCGCAGAATCAACAGGGGTGTGGGTGAGTAGAGGGATGGCCTGGCCAGTGGTAGTAGTAGGGCGGTGAGGCCTCCGCGATGATCGCAGCCGGCCACGGGAGGCAAGAGCACGAGGCACGACGGCGCTGGTTTGGGCGGCCGGAGCAAGAAGACCAGAGGTTGAAGAAGCACTACGGCCGCTGGATGGACATCGTACGGTCACTTGAGCAAGAATCGTGCATATTGACTAAGTTGACAAAACCCTCCGTCCCGGCCAACTTAGTAGGCCCACAAGTCAGCCTGCCACTATACCGGGTCCCAGCCAATGTGGGAGTATTCATTTTTTGTGCGTAATAAGGAGGCACTTCTCATGCATTTAAGATATAATCGTGGGTCCGAGTCAGTCAAAGCCGGGCCGCGGGAGGAGGGAGCAGCAGTCCCGACGGGCGCTTTGTTTGAGCAATGGAGCAGTGAAGAGTAGAGATTGAAGAAGACGACGCCGTTGGATGGCCATCCAACAAATAACGCTTGTGCATCAACCTTTTTTAGGAAAGCCTCAAATCTGGAAAACAGATACAACCCATCTGCCATTATTTTTAATAATTTACAGCCCATTTGCTAATTCTAAGGTTTTTTGGAGCCCATATTCTTTTGTTAGCATTACAGCCCATATCGTGGCCACGGTTAAAAACTTATACTTAAATTTTGCATATTTCAATGCGGTCCGAACTGTTTTTAATCCCAAATTTTGACTCACATTCAAACTGATTTTAAAATAAATGTATATCAATATAAAATCCAACAATTCTCCACGCATAAAAATTATTGTAATTTAAAATCTCAAATGAAAAAAAGATATTTGAAACTAACTGCCGGTTTGACGTGTTTTAAAATGTACAACCCATTTCTCATTACTATTGGGCCATTTTTCGCCACCAATGAAATCTCTCCTCGCCTTGAAAGATTTGCAGCCCAACAGCCCGACAAAGCGACCTACTTGGCAAATCACAAAAAACTGGGTTGTGGCCGTGGACCCGCCGTCAGCCTCTACACGCACAAAGATTTCCCGATGGAATGTCGTTGACCACATTGACCACGCCGCCGAGAGCACCAAGGCGGTGGACGACGGCGAGGCCTAGGAAGGGACGACACGGAGCCGGGAAGACGCGCAAAGGATGCCCACGCCGAGAGGAGTACCAGGTTCACCGTTCGGCTGCGGTGTGAGGCTGCCGCCGCCGCAGGCCTGGCTAGCGGTGGGAGTAGTAGGGGCGATGAGGCCTCAACGGCAGCATAGCCGCCACCGGAGGCAGGAGCAGCGGTCTCCCCGGCGCTGGTTTGGGCGACCGTGCAAGAAGAGCAGCGATTGAAGAAGAAGAGGACCGTCGATTCAAATCCAACGGTTACCGTAGCTAGAATCGCTTGTTGACTAAGTTGACAAGCCCCACGACGCGCCAACGTAGTAGGCCCACGGTCAGCCTCCCAACCCAGGCGCCTGATGTCGTGGGAGGAATCATTTTTTCACGTAATAAGGAGGCAGTTGATTTGCGCGCCCGTGCCAGCCGGAGGGAGTAGGGTGGCCGGGAAGCCTGCGCTGCATCATAGCGGGCCACAAGAGGAGGGAGCAGCAGTCCCCCGGCGCTTAGTTTAGGCGGCCGGAGCAGGAAGATGAGAGATTGAAGAAGCACATCGGCTAGAATCGTGTTCACCGACAAAGCCTTATGTAAACAAGTCAGCCTCAAATCATGTGGGCGGTACAGCCCATTTGCTATTATTTTTATAATTTTTACTCATTTTCTAATTCATATGGAATTTATTGTAGCCTGCTTTCCATTTTTAGAATTGCCGCCATTTTCTCGTCAGCATTGTGGTCAAAAATTAACTAAATATGTGGGAAATTTTGTTGGGAACTAAATATTCTTAATCCAAAAATTAATAGCAATACTAAAACAAATTTAAAAATAAGTTAGTACTATGTCATGTTAAATCCAATGAAATATGTATAAGATATCTGAAGAACAAAATTCAAAAAAAAAAAACTAATATCCCATTTACTCGTCTTTGAAATTTTTGCATTTCCCAAATTCAAGAAAACAAATAGGCCTAGCTTGGGTATTCTTCAAAAGAAATACTGGCTACCTATTTTCCCAAAGAACTGGTGCATGAGCATTTAGCTTTTTTATTTATTTAATTATTTATGTTTAGGGACCATGAGCATGTACCGGGCCGGATTCATGTGAGAGCGCCCTTCCAGCTTAATTATGGGCTTTCTATTGGGCCTTCATCAAGGTTGCATGTTATCAACAAGTGGAAAATGTGTTCTGCGTTTAAAAATAGTATCAGCTACGCATTTGCACGGCGCACTAAAGGATCGAACTATGCAGCGACTTCCAAAACATTGTGTTTGTCATTCTAACAACACATTTATATTCAACCAATGATGAAATATACTACTGATTGTACATTGAAAATAGCAACAGCAAAGAACCAGGGCTGGGGTGCAATGTATAAAGAAGCAGGCCGTAAGAGTGAAGACGCAGCTCTCTTCCAAACCAAACATCAGCCATCATTACAAAAGGGCTACCAAAAAGAACAAGTGTATGCATCAAACTAAATAAAGATCCTACTACACCAAGTGTACACATCTAACTAATCGCTCTTAGATGTTACTATTTATTAACTGTGGAGATTGGTCGACGGCTTGAACCAGATGGGTGCTCGACGGGGAAACTCCAGCCAAGAGGTCGAAGTCCGATACTTATGACCCTCTCTCCTACTTTGGGCTGCAGAGCGTGGCGGCACATATCGTGGTATGGTGCATGCAGAGATGCATGGTACGTGTGTACACACGCTTTTGCTCGATGAACGAAACCGACTGCCATCATGATCCTAGTCGCCGGTTATCTCCTCGTTAATCGGATAATCAGTCCGACAAATAGAGAGCATGTGCCAAGGTTACTTAACAGCCTCCACCAAAAATTCCTCAAGGCCCAGAGAAGCTGGATCCCGCTCAAAGACCTTGTAAAGGATCGTGATTGTATTCCGCTAAACAACACGTCTGCACGTGCGAACGATCATCAATCTTTCGCCATCGCTCGATCGAGCCAGAACCACCTGCAATCGCCATGCCTCTTTTCTTTGAAAGGTTTCGGGATTAGGAAGGGTAGGGACACCCCAGCGCCTACAACATCATATCAAGTTGAGTCAAACAAAAAGGGCTCTTGATTTAGTCAATCTTAAGAACAGCATGTTATGAGCATGAATATTTTTTCAGTAAATGTTGACAGAATATAAGCAAGCCATCATGATATCATAGGAAAGTAACATACCGCTGTAATATATGCTTGTAGCGATGATCGGAGTAGGCTAGCAATACGCCCAGCCATAGAAGGAGTCGACAAAGATAAATGAAGCCCTTGTGTTCAATGGCATCGAGAACCATGGAGGATGTATGATCCGCGATGGACATGCAAATTTATCCACTTACCGCAGTGATCGCCGATAGGTGAGACCGCGTTGAAGAACGCAATTAGCCTGAAATCTTTATAATTCCTAGATCTTGTGGGCACTTTGCAGATTACAACCTTGAGCAAATCAAACTTGGTATCATGTTGGCTACCGAAGATTCCGAGTATTCGGGCCGCAGTGCCAAAGCAAAGGCAAAGGTTAATCGAAGGAAGGGGATCAATCGCCGGTGTAGACCTCCACGAGCATCCAGCTGCCACGCACCGCCGACGCAGCACCATCCAAGACATGTTCATGCCGACCCAAGACATACCGTTAATGTAGCCGAGGGCGACGGGATCGGATCACAGTGAAGGGGTTGATGCTCGCCACCCCACGATCGTTATGCTGCATGACATGCCGCTTCAAGATTAGCGGCATCGCAAGCAAGGAGCTGGCTTAAAAGCTCCGCCCGAGGGCTTTGAGTAAACGGTACAGCCCCGACGAGCACGTAGCAGCAGCAGCATGGTATCGAGATTGTCCACACGCAAAACAATGAGCTTGATTACCTCTCGTGGGAGCTAATTCCAACCACTCTTTGGCGGATGCTGCTCGGTTCGCCATTGTTAGTGCTTGGGTTTTGACGAGGGGGAGGCGCTTTAGCGGGATGGAAGCTTGGACAAGATTATGTGCGGACAAAGATGGAGAAGCTTAATATGTGCTGCGGAAGTGGACAGTGATGATGACTACAGCATGCCGCTTGACTTACGAGACACATACCAGCAGCGTGAGGGTCATATCGATGCTGCATAACTTGATTGAGTGATCACAAGATCGGTACTCCCTACAAGCTACTACTACAAAGATTATGCCCTAGCTTGTTAGAGTAGAGTAGTAGAGTAGGACTCGCCTACTACTAGCACCGGAGGAGTGGTATATTCTAATCTAAAATATTTACAAACTTCGATGCCCGATCGTGGAACGATTACTTAACCGTGCTCAAAGACCGTGGTTCACGTGGTGTTTGGACTTATATGCAAAAAATAGCAAGATGCCCGCAGCATTGCACGGCACACCATCATCACCAACTCGGTTTTTTCTCTACTCCTACTCCTATAAAAGGCTCAATTGGTGATGATTGAAGAGACGAGGCGTTCAGCCCAAGGCGTGCAATGGACGGCGCAACACTATTCGATTTGTTATAAAAAAGTACTTGTAGAGATAGAGACATAGGGAGGAGCACGAGGTAAGGCCTTATCTCAGTAAATGTGGAGAGAGGTGCGGTATCTTTTGTAAAATTGTCATAGTTATTTTATATCCGCTGATATAGATCGGACGGTCTATATTACAAGATGGCAGGCAAACCATCATCACCAACTCGGTTTTCTATAAGAGTAGGTATATATATAGATATAGATAGATAGAGTCTAGGGAGTACTAGTAAGGACACCATCTACCGCTTTGTGTGCTACTCCTCGCGCTCCATTCGGCGGCCGCAATATCCTCAGACAGCCACTCCCTCCTACACTCCATTCGGCGGGCGTGTTGAAACTGGGAGTGCACTCGCGATCGCTGGCAGCCACGACTTCACCGACGCACGACTTCTTCCCCAACCTCGCAACCTCTTCCTCAACGACATGGGCGATAACCTCAACGCCAACGATGCTGCTCCGCTGCGCCTGTATGTGTTTCGTCCTTCCTGTTCAAATTGTGGTAGAATTCATGTTTCTACTCAGATCCTACTACTATGCTAGTCCACATGATTAGTTTCATCTCGTTATAACCGCCATGATTTATTTTGTGCTTATTCGGATTAAATTCGTAGTAACTTGCTCACATATTCAATCGGGCGCAACGCCCCTACAGCCACTCCTGCTTCATGGACGGCCTGGTCGATGCCTCCAAGGAGCCCTTCGCCCATCGCTATGAGTGCCCGATGCCGCTTTTGTGGCTCACCGGCGACATGGTGCATCACCACGGATGCGCGCATCGGTCACCGCTGGCCTTGGCGGAGAACATCAAGTACGACACACGCTACCGTTCACCATGCCGGAGTCGCTGGAGGATCACCGCCGCCGCTAGTCTCGGAGGAGGACGGCAGCTTTCCTCTTGATCGTGGCATCGGCGAGGCCTCGCAAGAGCCGCCGCCGTTTTTGTAGCGTAAGGTCAGGCGCTGTTACCGACGCTAACACGCATAACGCAGGCAGATATATGGGTGCAAGGTCAATGTTACTACCCTCCGGTCACGTGGGCGGCGAACCGCCTCATCGGACAGACTTGGAATCGAGGAGCTGGGACTATCCCGCCAATGTGGACTTGAAAACCCATGGCATCCGCTTATCCTTTAACCGCCGACTGTGCACGGGACTCCAAGGAGGTTCACCGACATACGATTATCAAGTGCACTTAGAAAACATGTAGTGTGTGTGGGCGCTATGGCCCGTGTCTTTGCCGCTTTTGATTTTGTAAGCTTGTCGTTAAACTTGAGTGGCTTTCGCCGCAGTCCTTCCTTTGAACTGCTCCTCTCAAAGGAGCTGATGTAAGACACTTTGGGTTTCATTTGATAATGGAACCGGGAGGAGCCTCCTATTCTTCTAAAAAATACACATTATCAAGTTAAATGTTGATCATTAGTCTTCGCCAATGTAATCCGCTGTCTAAGCATGTGGAGACTTCCATGTAGGATCTTGCTCTATTGGAGTATCACGATGAATAAAAGTGTATCCGCTTATGGTTTAGTCTAGAATCTTCCATGTATGAATTTTTACTACAAGATCGTGAAATACTTACGATGAACCATTTCTTACATCTCCTCCGACCCTTGCAAGTCATCCTGATTTAATCCCTCCGCCTAGGTGTATAAGGGCATGGTTAATATTACTTAATAGTATAGCCAACTGTTGACTATAAAAAGTGCCATGTCATCTCAGAGCCAACATGTATAACAATCGATACTCAAAACTAATTTTAAAGATCATTTCTTGCAAAGCACAATAAGTGTTATTTCTTCACAAGTTTTGGATGCAGGTTGAACAATTGAACGCTTTTGTTTGCAAAAGATACCCTTTTATCTATTTCACCCGGATGTTTGTGAGCTCTAGAGATGAGATAATATCCAAGAAACCTATCGACACCTGCTATACATGAGATGACCCCACATCCTTTGTCAAAATAAACAACTCCCCGATCAATGAATTTCACTCTTCGTGCAACGCATTAACACCTTACTACTATAGATTAGTAGTACCAAAATTGAACTAACATTATATATAGTACGATAAATACCGATGCATGTCACCTAAAATTATATCATTCAAAACTATGTTCAAATACTAATCCAACGATATAGTTTTTGTTGACATGCACTAACATTTTGTCGCTTAAATCTTCACCAAATTCAATGGGGACTAATAAACCACGACCGATGTAGTACAAGTGTAGAGGGCGGCGCTGCACGGGAGTCTCACCTCTCACCCCGCCGTGGCGCCGGGCAAAGAAAGCCGCCATATCACAAAACCCAACCACTCCCAAAGAATAAATGGCCTGGTAAAATAAACTTACAAGCAACCATCACATCCCTCCGCTTTTTTTGCATTTCATCTCTCGCATGTACTTTCTCCTGTTCATCTCCACGCCGATCCCTAGCTACTACTCCTAGGGCCAGCTCTTTGGCGGCTTCCCAGCTTTTCCCACAAGACTAGTCACAAAGGAGAGTAACAATAAGGCGCCTCACTCATTTATTTGGGCTTCTAAACTACTACTCCGTCCCCGTTTATTCCTCACCATTGTAATTTGTGCTAAATTTGACCAAAGATTTAACTCGATAAAATGTTACTCAAAACACTTAGCGCGGTGCATCTAGGTGTGTAAGTCATCTTACTAAAACCAAATAATCAGAAAACACTTAGGCGCGGTGCATTAACTTCAACCTCGCTTTCTTGTTTCTTGACATATCAACCAATAAGAGATAAAGAGTGTGCATGCTTTTAATGACTTGAGATATCAAACACGACATGCAGTGGTTAGTTCATTGCATGCAATACTATTAATTAGCAAATAAACATTAACGCTTTCGCTTTCTCCTCCTCCTTGGTCACGGTGCACAAAAAAAATAACCACAGAGAAGGAAGCTAAAATAAACAATCAAACGAGCATTTTTGCATTTGTTTTGCATTGAATCGCTTCATAAGCTTGACTAGTGCTGTTTTTCCACTTTTACAAAAACAACATCAGAATGTTCAAACGCATTTGCACGCATATAAGTAATAGTAGTACTCCCTCCATCTAGGTGTACAAGTCTTCCTCCTCCTTGGTCACCGTGCACAACCAAAGATGACTTATTGACCTGGACGGAGGGAGTAGCACAACTGCAAGCATATATCGAGAGAGACGTAGTCCGATAGTATATAGTAAAGTTTGTGCTATATGCATGTACTTGCAAAATGCGTAATAATACACAACGCTTCCAAACTTTCCCTTTACATACTTAATTAAGGACGCTAAAATTCCTGAACGCTTGGGATTTATCATTTGCGCCCCAAAACTAATGAGATCGCTTTACAAAACAAAAATTATACCTCCTAAAAGCCACGACGCCGCAGAGAGCGCTTACGGCGCCGCCACGAGTGCCCTCGTGCGTGGTCGCTTCCTAGCGCACCGACACAACGCCTCTTCCTCAGCCTCGCAACTCGCGAGGTGATGATTGGTGGCTTGCCGGTGGGCGAGCGATCTCACCGGTGGTGATCCGCGCCAACAGTACTCCTCCCGGCTGGAAGCGCACACCGTCCACGCATCGCCAAGCATAGATGAGGCGCTGGGCCCGACCGCACTCGTGGAGTCGGCACGGCGCCCTCCGCCACCCTCACGGCCTCGCACGAGCCTTCCGCCAAAGAACCAATTGCTTGACTCTCTCGGACGTGACATAGATCTCCCAAAAGCTTGTTGTGCGGTGCGCTTTCTTCCTCGCCTTCTTCTCCGCTTATTTTACGCGCTTGCCGGAGGCAAAGCTCCCACAAGGCGACATCCATTTCTTTCCAAAGCTCCTCAAGGCTGGGGGCTCGCGGGCGCGCGCGTTTTCCTCAGTAGCAGGGAGCCGACGTGTCCTCCAACGCTGCGCCGGGCGAGATTAAGAACGCCGACGGCCCACCTCGACGCGTCGCGGAGAGGAGCGAACGCCGACGCGCCCTCCTCGACTAGTGGCGGCGAGGAACGGAACGGCGACGCGCACGCCGCGGGCGAGGAGCGGAACACCGACGCGCCCGCTCGACTAGTGGCGGCGAGGAACGGAACGGCGACGTGTCGCAGAGCGGCGAGGGAGCGGAACGCCGACGCTGCCCTACTCGACTAGTGGTGGCAAGGAACGGAAAGGCGACGCAGGACTGCCCCGCAAGGTGCAGCGAGGTGCTCCTTAGCGCTTGGGAGGGAGATGCCATGGTGGTCACGGAGAGGGAGGGGAGGAGATAGCGATGAACGTGGAACATCGAGGGGAGGAGATAGCGATGTCGTGGGAGGCATAGTATTTATAGCGAGCAATGGCACACCCACGTAAGATATGGAATGAGTTGCAAGGATTTAATCGCAGGTTCAGCTATGCCACTCAACATGTGGGCCAAGACACATTGGGCCCGTATGTCGCTGACCCAATGCACCTGAAGTTAAGTAAAAGCTACGTGGGCATATTTGTTGGAGTAAATTACGGGGAGCTAAGGGTGGAAATATTGCTGGTCACAACGGATTGGACGAGCGTGGGGAGGAGAGTCATGCATGCAGATTTTTTTCACACGGGTGGAGTGGTGGGACCACGGAGGGAGAAGGAGAGTTTGGGTGCATATTGTTTCCACACATGGAGAGGAAAAGATTTGGAGACTAACGGCTTCCTGAGGTATGGGGAACGGTGCATAATAAGTCATCTTGCATGCCGGGCTAGGTATAGTCTCAAGTCATTAAAACATACACGCCCACACATGTTCATATTTCAAGGTGCACTAAATTATTGCATGCGATGATTAAGGCTGGCCATCATGGTGGTATCTTAGCTGGTACACGGAATAACAAACATGCCGATGTGGCAAAGAATTAAAGAAGAGAGGGGTTAGACTAACTAGTGTTCATGCATGCATTGGTAAACACATTTTTTGTGAAGAACGACAACATTAGTTGAGTACTTTTGCAGACTTCAAAAACTATTCCACCGCCTCTACTATCTTGCTAAGAGTAGGTGAAATTTTGAGTCGAGCCCTTTAAACTAGAAGGGAGGTAGTGGTACTCTAATAGCTAGGTGTAAGTCATCTTACTAAAGCCAAATAATCCCAAAACACGAGGCACGGTGCATTAACTTCTACCTCGCTTTCTTGTTTCTTGACATATCAACCAATAAGAGATGAGGGTGCATGCTTTTAATGACCCGAGACTATCAAACATGACATGCAAGGGTTAGTTCATTGCATGCAATACTATTTAATTAGCAAATAAACATTAATGTCTCTCGCTTTCCCTCCTCCTTGGTCATGGTGCACAGCCTAAGATGACTTACTCACCTAGACGGAGGGAGTATCAACATTCACAATGTCAAATCAATATTTTTACACTCATTATAAAACGTAGTTCTTATACTCATTATAATCAGTATTTTAGATATTGATATTTTTAGTATAAATTTGGTCGGGATTTCATTGATGCCTGTCAAAGCATGGAGGAAGCGGAGCTTAGGGCTTGCATTGCCGGCCTCTACATAGGTATTTCTCTTCATAATCCTGTAATTTTAGAGACTGATTGCGCTTTTGTGGTAGCATCTCTTGCATCGGGGACTATGACAGTGTCTGCTATGCGTGACTCAAGATGAAAGCGTTGAGCATCTCGGTTGATCAACAATCTTCAATTGTCAAAGATTAGCCGCTCGCCAATAAGGTGGCACACTTAATCGCTAAGTATAGCTTTGACAATAGATTAGATGGTATTCTTGTAAATAACGCATCACTGTGTGGTGAATATTGTATCGAATGAGTGTACCGTGTGGCTGGTTAATTAATATAAGGTGGTGTTTAAAAAGTATATATTTGGTCAAACACTTTGCAAACGGTTGACGGAGTAAAAGGACCGAGGGAGTATCATGCATGCGGAGTAGGCAAAAAAATTGCTCATTTTTAGCCGGTCGAAGTCTCAAAGGCGCCGACACGCGAGGGAGGCGAAGGTCGGGAGGCGGACGTTGACGGAATTAAGTGAAGTTACATCCACGCTACCGCATGGCGCTAATAGGCGTAAGCTATACCGTCGTGCCCACGATATGGGTCTAGTAGACATGACATCTAGTGGGTCCCGCATAGTTCTCAAGAACTCTTTGGGGCTTGCAGCCGCTTATCCACCGGCAAGCTAAAGAACCCCACGCCGTCAAGACGCCTCTACTCGTCCCCCGCCTTTATACCTCACAACAGTTCGCTTCCTACCGTCTCCGCCCTTTCACATTAGTTCGCCTCCTAGTTTTATGGGTACAACAGTTCAACTTCTCCTAACCTCCTCCAAAATCCATGGCTCCCAAATCTCCATGGTCGCCACGAGTACCAAGTTAGAGCCATCACCGCGATCGTTCATCGTCGCTCACACACGTGATCCGCGACGGTGAAAGCATGGCTTGCTTGCTTCCTACGCATGTTCAACAGCTCAACGGATGAGTGGGTCGCTGGGCTAGATGTTGAGTACACCACAGTCCTGGGACGAGAGAAGGATCTAAACGACGAAGAGAGGAAGAAGCCTCCCGTGATCCAGGTTTTTACATAACGCTTGCTTGGTCTACCACATATGCCATGCCGATGTTGAGTGCTAGGATTTTAAGAACTTCCTCAAGGACAAAAGAGTGAAATTGCCATCAGAGGCTTTAAGAACGACAAAGAAGTCCTCGCGTCGGATAGGTCTCATTGTAGGCCAGCCCTTCGATCTCCGTAGGCAAGCCCGGTGTCCTCCTTCTCAACCCCGGCAGCAGCCATGATTGATCCTTCAGACGCTAAAATGAAGAAACCTCATCACGAGTTTCATCATGCATAGGAGTCAAGACATTAGATGAAGATCACATCATGTACGCAGCAATGGATGCCTACCTTTGTTTAAATATCTACATGGGTTGGATGAAGAAGCAGCCCAAAGGTCCGTTCAAGCAAAGAAGGCCGGCGAAGAGGAAGAGGAAGAGGGACGAGGACGAAGTCGAGGACGTGGACTCGGACTCCGAGTAGGTGGCAGTTCCACGCCATGCTGGTTCTACCGCAGTGTCAAGCTGACTAGTTGCTTAGTTTATTTTCAAGGGTGTGTTGTGCCGAGGCCCCAACAGAACTATGTTTATGTTCTTTCTCGTTATTTGAACTGTTTAGTACGTAGAGTAGTACTAGTACTATGTCTTACTACGTTCTTCTTGCAGTTGGTACTATCGCCAGACCTTCGTGTTCCCACTCGTACTTAATACGCTCGCATTAGTAGTATAATTTGGGTCACCGATTTGTGAAAGAAGTTCGACGAGCGAAGGAAGAAGACGGCAGAAGAGGTGGAAGAAGCCCTTCTAGCCATCCATGTTGCATCAAACGGCTCACATGAGTCGATCGACCCAAATTGCTCCTTCAGATTGCGTGATCCACGTGGCATTCAAGGTCTCGGTAGATTCCGGTCCGCACCGGTTTGCGGGCTCGACAGCGCGTGATCGCTTCCGCCGCGACAGCCAACATGCGCACCTCCTCCACGCGGGCGGAGACGACAATGACACGCTTAGTTCCTCCTGCCGGCGGTTGAGCACGCGCCGTCCTCCTCTTCAGACGCTGCGCGCATAGACGCTGCTCCAGAGCTGCTCGCGCTTGGCAGCACGGCGGCATGGCGAGGAGGGACTGCAGACGACGGAGGGGCGAGCCTTCGCTTCATGGCACAGTGGATGGATGATACACGGCGGTGATGGGCGAAATTGTTGGTCGGAGCAGGCGGGCGCCCGATGCTAACGGCAAGCGGTGGCATATTGATGAGTGCACGATGGGAGCTTACTTTAGTTTTATATGAGGTTGGTCAAACTTAAAAGAAAACTATACTAGTACACGTAAACATTAGACTTAGGCAGCGCTTTTATTATTTATTTATTTTTGAAGTTAGTACCACAGCCATGATACGAAATCTTGTGTAAGCGCTGTGAACCACGGCCACGTGGTCGATCGAACGGTAAGGCCACCGTGTCGTGCTCAAGGACATCCACCGAACCTTTTGTGTGTATGAAAACAATCCTCTAATATTACTCAACTTTTTTTTCCCGGAAAGTTCTTGACGCTGCAATATTTCCATATATTTGAATTTAGCTCCAGCTTTGTGTTTATTTGGATTTGGACGCTTTAGGTGCGCCCTAGTTTTTTTAATACTTATTTTGTGTGTGTGACTGAGAGAGAACGTGTGTATGTGTCCATATGTGTGTTGTGGGAAGGGCAATGTGGAGACGTGTATGTGATACGTATATAGAGAGGTGTGAATGTGCAAACAATCATGCATGAGTGAGACATAGATGATGCCGATACGCTTGTGTATACATGAGAGAACGGTCTTCTAGTTTACGTGTGTGTTTGTGAGAGAGAGAGAGGAGAGAGAGAGAGAGAGAGAGAGAGAGAGAGGAGCATCCGAACACAACAACCATCTATCTCGATTCGTCCGTCCTCGCAGACGATCGCATGCAACATATGCATCAACGCGCACATTTTGACACCTCACCCCCCGCCCACCTCAAGGCCCCGTAATCTCTTCGTGAATACCCATTTCTCTCCTTAGGTTTGTTTCGCCAATATCCACACACACACACACACACACACACACACACACACACACACACACACACACGCAGCACACACACACACACACTCCCCGAGCACACAATTCATCCCCATCCAAGGTTATCTGGCGACCACTCGCCAGTGCTTCTTTGCACCCCAACATGCACAACACCTCAATCTTCAAAGAGGGCATCGAGCAGATCAAGACGGCGACCACACCGCTAGAGAATGCGGGTCATTTGGAAGGTGATGTGATGACGGCCGACCGACTCCTCCCCCACCCTCTCTCTCTCGCACAAAATTACCAATCCTCTCTCCCAGCACAAAATTGTCAATCCTCAACCCATGAGATCCTTCCCTCTCAGTCCATGTTTTTCCAGCTCTCTCATCAAACATGTTGTCTCTTCTCCTTCCACATATACAGAATCACGATATTTCATGTCTCCATCTTCTCCACTCTCCTCTCTCTCTCTTTCTCTCTCTCTCTCTCTCTCTCTCTGTGTGTGTGTCTCGTTAGGTTTATATCCAACTCTCTCGCCCACATACATACAATCTTTCCCGCCTCTATCTGCTCCATCTTCAAAAGCTCTCTCTCGCACGCTTCATTACACAATGGGATATTTCAAAATGTTGCTTCTATAATGGCTGATGTAGAGTTTTGGTTGTTTTGTTGCATCCTACAAAGTAATAACTATGAAATGCATTTAGATTCTCATTTGACTGGGATTATGTGAGTTTGAGCATGTTGTGAAGTACTAAAGACCTTGTATACATCTTGGGATTCGACAATGATTGTAACTATTGAATTGTATAGACCATTACATTCAAGTCAATAGCCTACTATATTTATTTCACAATTTCAACAAATGATTAGTTCACTACAAACTAAGAAAACAAATGTGTACTCCTCCGCTTTTATTTAAGTCCGCCAGATTAGCATTGGTCAAAGTCAAGTTTTGTAAATTCTCGTAAAGCTTATAACAAAAAATATTAACATATACAATAATAAATAAATACCATTAGATTCATTATTGAATGTACTTCCACACCATACATATTTGTTATGGTAAATGTTTATATTTTTATATAAACTTGGTGAAACCTAATCTGCAGAGTTTACTACTACTACTCGCTAGTTGCTTAGCCGAATCACTCAACACGCCACACGGGAGTCCATTGTCACAAAATTTTGAGGTCATGGAAAATCTCCCGCGACCCGATTCGAGCAAAGGGAAGTTACCATCATAGCCTTCGAACAGGCCTATGTACGACGCTGGTAGGGGGCTGTTTTCAGAACTTCGTGTTCACCCTACCCAGCCAGCCCCACCCCGCACCCAGAGTAGTACACCTGAATACCCCATTTTCTATCCCCACCGCAAAATAGACTTCTCCACGGCACCGCAGCCTTCGTGCTCCTCCCTTTACATCGGGCGCACTCGCTCCACCGCAGCAAGATCTCGCCTCATGGACAACCTCTACGCCAAGACTACAGCCGGTCCACCGTCGCCGTCAGAGACGGAGCCTCTTCCCCGCATCATCTTCCACGGTCTTGGATCTCGCTTCCGAAGCCGACGCTAAGCGCAGAAGTACCACCGTCAGGACAATGAACTCGACTCTGCTGTCTAATTATGACTCACAGAGGGCCGCCACCATCGCTCTCCTCCTTGATTGGTAATGTGTATTGAATCACTTAGCAAAGACATGTGCGCTCCAATTTTGTTCATACCTACCCTTCAATTTTCCTGGGTGCTATTGTTCCCGTGAAAGTAATTGGTTGTAGCCCATTGTCCAACAAAATATCAGCTTGTAATTGTGTGTCGCCTCTGATCGCTTGTGCTTGGGTAGGTTTTTCATCTGCAACCAGCAGTGTGGCAAATGATGGAAAGGTTTTAGAACTAGCAAGATGCCCATGCTACACGATCAAGATACATTTATATGAGTAGTTTATCTTGTGGGAGAAAAGGATGAATGAGGGAAGGCCTTATTTGCAACCGAGAGGGGTATGGGTATCTTTTGCAAAATTCCATTTGTTTCCTTCCTATCTGCCGATATAAATCGGACGGCCTATATTGCAAGAAAAAGTATAGAGAAAAAGTAGAGAGTAAAGGAAGTAGAGATAAATATTAAATATAAAATATAAAATAAATATAACCAGAGAGAAGAGAGTAGCGATAGCAGAGACGCCAGAGTGATCAGCCTGCTGCTGGAAAAAGCGCCGTGCAAGGTTAGTTTTACATGCGCACGCGTCCCGCGCGCTTATAAATCCAACACCTCCCACCGCTCAGGTTTTGCCACCGCCTGCGGCTTCGCCACCGCTTTCTCCCCGCTTTTTCGCCGCCGCCTTTTGCCACCATGCCGCCGAAGTCACGGAAACTTTGGGATACCACCGGGCGTCTGCCAAGATGCCCTCCGCAAGCCCGCCGAGATCCGGTTCTGGATGCGCTGCCTCGCATTTCGACATCGCCACTAAGGCCGCACAGACGACGCGGCGGCGTGGCGCCCGTGGCCTCATAGAACATTGAACTTCCCAACGTGTTTACCGGAGCGAAGCGCAGGAGCTCGCGGCTCGCTGTGGCTTAGCACCGACGAGGATCGCCGCGACAACCGGAGGCGGAGCACCGCCTCGCATCGCCGAGATGGACGAGGAAGCCATTGCGCAGGGCGCCAACACTTCCCGCAGACATCATCAAGCGCGAAGTTCTACGCGCAAAGGAGGGCAGAGAGGGATAAGAGGAGGGCGGAGCGACACGCCTATCACGAGGACAAGCGAGGCGAAAAGTGGACGCCAAATCAACATGAGGCTAGGAGCAGTCGCTTTAGGAACTGACGACGATCGGTATCTTCACGCCTATAGTCGACGCGGAGGAGGACATCACCGAGGAGCGCCGGACGACGAGGAGAAGTTGAATTATCTTTTTTGTATCTATCTATGTTGAGAACTATCCTCTACTCTCTAGTATCTACTTCGATCTCAGAATCAAACGCTTTTCTAAAGCGCCGCAGGTTATGATTCTCGTTGGAGATGCTCTAACATGGAAGATGAGTGCTTTAATGTTGCCCACAAGATGTGCGAGTGTAGTAACCCGAACCAATGGATCAAGTCTTCGCGGCTTAGGTGTCATCCCCGGATCGGTATGTCGACACACAAGACTCAAGGATTTATAACAGGTAAATCACATGTATAAAGTAACGTAAATACTATTACCTCGATCCAAAATATACGGAAGCAACAAGGTTGTGGATTCCTCATCAACACCAACGGCAAAGTTGAGTGTAGGAAATCGTAACCCTAACGTATCACTTACTGTCGTTCAAAAGTCTCGCAACATGAAAAGTTGCAGCCCGAAACGGGTCAGCACATGGAATATGCCGCAATATAACACATAGAGAGTAATGAAGGAATAAGCCTACCAAATTTTGACTCACATTCAAACTGATTTTAAAATAAATGTATATCAATATAAAATCCAACAAATTCTCCACGCATAAAAATTAATGTAATTTAAAATCTCAAAATGAAAAAAAGATATTTGAAACTAACCGGGTTTGATGTGTTTAAAAATGTACAACCCATTTCTCATTACTATTGGCCATTTTCTGCCAAATTAATGAAATTCTCCTCGCCTTGAAAGATTTGCAGCCCAACAGTGCCCGACAAAGCGACCTACTTGGCAAATCACAAAAACTGGGTTGTGGCTGGACCCACCTGTCACCTCTACACGCATAAAGATTTCCCGATGGAATGTCGCTGACCACATTGACCACGCCACCGAGAGCACCAAGGCGGTGGACGACGGCGAGGCTCAGGAAGGGACGACACGGAGCCGGGAAGACGCTTAGTGGATGCCCACGCGAGAGGAGTACCAGGTTCACTGTTCGTCAAGGTGTGAGGGTCGCCACGCAGGCCCCGGCTAGCGGTGGGAGTAGTAGGGCGGCGAGGGCTCAACGCAAAGATAGCCGCCACCGGAGGTGAGCAAAGCGGTCTCTCCCGGCCGTTTGGGCGATCGTGCAAGAAGAGCAGCGATTGAAGAAGAAAGAGGACCGTCTGATTCAAATCCAACGGTTACCGTAGCTAGAATCGCTTGTTGACTGTTGACAAGCCCCACGACGCGCCAACGTAGTAGGCCCACGTCAGTCCCAACTCAGGCGCCAGATGTCGCGGAGGAATCATTTTTTCATGAATAAGGAGGCAGTTGATTGCGCGCGGCCAGCAATGAGGGAGTAGGGTGCGGGAAGCTCGCTGCATCACAGCGGGCCACAAGAGGAGGGAGCAGTCTGGCCGGCGCTTAGTTTAGGCGGCCGGAGCAGAAGATGAGAGATTGAAGAAGCACATCGGCTAGAATCGGTGTTCACCGACAAAGCTTATGTAAACAAGTCAGCCTCAAAATGTGGGCGGTACAGCCCATTTGCTATTATTTTTATAATTTTACTCATTTTCTAATTCATATGGAATTTATTGTAGCCTGCTTTCCATTTTTAGAATTGCCGCCATTTTCTCGTCAGCATCTGTGGTCAAAAATTAACTAAATATGGGAAATTTTTGCCGGGGAACTAAATATTCTTAATCCAAAAATTAATAGCAATACTAAAACAAATTTAAAAATAAGTTAGTACTATGTCATGTTAAATCCAATGAAATATGTATAAGATATCGTTGAAGAACAAAATTCAAAAAAAACTAATATCCCATTTATCTGTCTTTGAAATTTTGGCATTTCAAGACCAAGAAAACAAATAGGCCTAGCTTGGGTATTCTTCAAAAGAAATACTGGCTACCTATTTTCCCAAGAACTGTGCATGAGCATTTAGCTTTTTTTATTTATTTAATTATTTATGTTTAGGGGACCATGAGCATGTACTGGCCGGATTCATGTGAGAGCGCCCTTCCAGCTAATTATCTTCTATTGGGCCTTCATCTGGTTGCATGTTATCAACAAGTGGAAAATGTGTTCCGCATTTAAAATAGTATGAGCTACGCACGTACGGGCACTAAAGGATCGAACCATGCAAATACTTCCAAAACATTGTGTTTGTCATTCTAACAACACATTTATATTCAACCAATGATGAAATATACTACTCGATTGTACATTGAAAATAGCAACAAAGAACTGTATGGGGTGCAATGTATAAAGAAGCAGGCCGTAAGAGTGAAGACGCAGCCTTCTTCCAAACCAAACATCAGCCATCATTACAAAAGGGCTACCAAAAAGAACAAGTGTATGCATCAAACTAAATAAAGATCCTACTACACCAAGTGTACACATCTAACTAATCGCCCAGCTAGATGTTACTATTTATTAACTGTGGAGATTGGTCGACGGCTTGAACCAGATGGGTGCTCGACGGGGAAACTCCACCAAGAGGTCGAAGTCCGACATTATGACCCTCTCTCCTACTTTGGGCTGCAGAGCGTGGCGGCACATATGGTATGGTGCATGCAGAGATGATGGTACGTCAGGTACACACGCTTTGCTCGATGAACTAAAACCGATGCCATCATGATCCTAGTCGTCGGTTATCTCCTCGTTAATCGGATAATTCAGTCCGACAAATAGAGAGTATGTGCCAAGGTTACTTAATCTCCAAAAAACCTCAAGGCCCAGAGAAGCTGGATCCCGCCAAAGACCTTGCAAAGGATCGTGATTGTATTCCAAACAACACGTCCTGACGCGCGAACGATCATCAATCTTTCGCCATCGCTCGACGAGCCAGAACCACCGCAATCGCCATGCCGCTTTTCTTTGAAAGGTTCTGGGATTAGGAAGGGTAGGGACACCCCTACAACATCATATCAAGTTGAGTCAAACAAAAAGGGCTCTTGATTTAGTCAATCTTAAGAACAGATGTTATGAGCATGAATATTTTTTCAAGAATGTTGACAGTATAAGCAAGCCATCATGATATCATAGGAAAGTAACATATCATTGCACAAATGCTTGTAGCGATGATCGAGTAGGCTAGCATACGCCCAGCCATAGAAGGAGTCGACAAAGATAAATGAAGCCCTTGTGTTCAATGGCATCGAGAACCATGGAGGATGTATGATCTCGCTGATGGACATGCAATTTATCCACTTACCGCAGTTGACTGCCGATAGGTGAGACCGCGTTGAAGAACGCAATTAGCCCGAAATCTTTTATTCCCGATCTTGTGGGCACTTTGCAGATTACAACCTTGAGCAAATCAAACTTGGTATCATGTTGGCTATCAGAAGATTCTGAGTATTCTGCCGCAGTGCCAAAGCAAAGGCAAAGGTTAATCGGGAAGGGGATCAATCGCCGGTGTAGACCTCCACGAGCATCCAGCTGCCATGCACCGCCGATTTAGCACCATCCAAGACATGTCATGCCGACCAAAGACATACCGCATGTAGCCGAGGCGACGGGATCGGATCGCAGGAAGGGGTTGATGCTCGCCACCCACGATCGTTATGCCGCATGACATGCCGCTTCAAGATTAGCGGCATCGCAAGCAAGGAGCTGGCTTAAAAGCTCGCCCGAGGGCTTTGAGTAAACGGTACAGCCCTCGATTTGAGCACGAAGCAGCAGATGGTATCGAGATTGTCCACACGCAAAACAATGAGCTTGATTACCTCTGGGGAGCGTAATTCAGCCACTCTTTTGGCGGATGCTCGGTTCTGCCATTGTTAGTGCTTGTTTCGACGAGGGGAGGCGCTTAGGGGATGGAAGCTTGGACAAGATTATAAAGGACAAAGATGGAGAAGCTTAATATGTGCTGGGAAGTGGACAGTGATGATGACTACAAGATGCCGCTGACTTACGAGACACATACCAGAGGGTCATATCATCATGCTGCATAACTTGCTTGAGTGATCACAAGACTGTATCTTACTGCACTACCACAGCATTTCTATGCCCTAGCTTGTTAGAGTAGAGTAGTAGAGTAGACTGCCTACTACTAGCACCGGAGGAGTAGTATATTCTAATCTAAAATAGTTACAAACTTCGATGCCCGATCGTGGAACGACTATTAACCGTGCTCAAAGACCGTGGTTCATGGTGTTTGGACTTATATGCAAAAAATAGCAAGATGCCCTGCATTGCACGACACACCATCATCACCAACTGGTTTTTTTCTACTCCTACTCCTATAAAAGCTCAGCAGGATGATGAAGAGACGGGAGGCGTGAGTTCAATGGCGCGGCAGCCGACGGCGCAACACTATTCGATTTGTTATAAAAAAGTACTTGTAGAGATAGAGACATAGGGAGGAGCACGGTAAGGCCTTATCTCGTAAATGTAGAGAGGTGCGTATTTTGTAAAATTGTCATAGTTGGTTTTATATCCGCTGATATAGATCGGATCGGTCTATATTACAAGATGGCAAAACCATCATCACCAACTCGTTTTCTATAAGAGTAGATATATATAGATATAGATAGATAGAGACTAGGGAGTACTAGTAAGGACACCATCTACCGCTTAGGTGCTACCCTCGCGCTCCATTCGGCGGCCGCAATATCCCAGACAACACTCCCTCCTACACTCCATTCAAGGCGGGCGCCATGAAACTGGGAGCGCACTCGCGATCAAGGCAGCCACGACTTCACCGACGACGACTTCTTCCCCAACCTCGCAACCTCTTCCTCAACGATACATAACCTCAACGCCAACGGTGTGTTCTGCATACCAGATGTATGTCATTCCTTCCTGCTCAAATCGTGGTAGAATTCATGTTTCTACTCAGATCCTACTACTATGCTAGTCCACATGATTAGTTTCATCTCTGTTATAGCCGCTGATTTATTTTGTGCTTATTCGATTAAATCTCGTAGTAACTTGCTCATATTCAATCGCGCAACGCCCCAGCAGCCACTCTGCTTCATGGACGGCTCGGTCGATGCTCAAGGAGCCCTTCGCCCATCATGAGTGCCCGGCGTTGTGGCTCACCGGGCGACATGGTGCATCACCACGGATGCGCAGCGGCATCGCTGGCCTTGGCGGAGAACATGGCAAGTACACGCATAATAGGTTCACCATGCCGAGTCGCTGGAGGATCACCGCCGCCGCTAGTCTCGGAGGAGGACGGCAGCGCTTTTCTTGATCGTGGGCACCGGCGAGGCTCCGCGAAGCGCCGCTGTTTGTAGCGTGGCGTCAGGCGCGCCACGACGCCAATACGACATAATGGGCGATGTATGGGTGCAAGGTCACGTTACTACCGGTCACGTGGGCGGCGAACCGCCTCATCTGATGACTTGAATCGAGGAGCCGGGACTATCCCGCCAATGTGGACTTGAAAACCCATGGCATCCGCCTATCCTTTAACCGATTCTGTGCACGGGACTCCAAGGAGGTTCACCGACATACGATTATCAAGTGCACTTAGAAAACATAGTGTGTGTGGGCGCTATGGCCCGTGGTCTTGCCGCTTTTGATTTTGTAAGCTTGTCGTTAAACTTGAGTGGCTTTCACAGTCCTTCCTTTGAACTGCTCCTCTCAAGGAGCTGATGTAAGACTTTTGGTTTCATTTGATAATGGAACCCGGAGGAGCCTCCTGTTCTTCTAAAAAATACACATTATCAAGTTAAATGTTGATCATTAGTCTTCGCCAATGTAATCCGCTGTCTAAGCATGTGGAGACTTCCATGCAGGATCTTGCTCTATTGGAGTATCACGCATGAATAAAAGTGTATCCGCTTATGGTTTAGTCTAGAATCTTCCATGTATGAATTTTTACTACAAGATCGTGAAAGATTATTTATGAACCATTTCTTACATCTCCTCCGCCCTTGCAAGTCATCCGATTTAATCCTCCGCCTAGGTGTATAAGGGCATGGTTAATATTACTTAATAGTATAGCCAACTGTTGACTATAAGAAAGTGCCATGTCATCTCAGAGCCAACATGTATAACAATCGATACTCAAAACTAATTTAAAGATCATTTCTTGCAAAGCACAATAAGTGTTATTTCTTCACAAGTTTTGATGCAGTTGAATGCTTGAACGCTTTTGTTTGCAAAAGATACCTTTTTATCTATTTCACCCGGATGTTTGTGAGCTCTAGAGATGAGATAATATCCAAGAAACCTATCGACATTCAAGCATACATGAGATGACCCCCACATCCTTTGTCAAAATAAACAACTCCCCATCAATGCATTTCACTCTTCGTGCAACGACGGCACCTTACTACTATAGATTAGTAGACCAAAATTGAACTAACATTATATATAGTACGATAAATACCGATGCATGTCACCTAAAATTATATCATTCAAAACTATGTTCAAATACTAATCCAACGATATAGTTTTTGTTGACATGCACTAACATTTTGTCGCTTAAATCTTCACCAAATTCAATGGGGACTAATAAACCACGATCGATGTAGCAAGTGTAGAGGGCGGCGCTGCACGGGAGTCTCACCTCTCACCCGCCGTGGCGCGGCAAAGAAAAGCCATATCACAAAACCCAACCACTCCCAAGAATAAATGGCCTGTAAAATAAACGGACAAGCAACCATCACATCCCTCCGCTCTTTTTGCATTTCATCTCTCGCATTTACTTTCTCCGTTCATCTCCGACACCGATCCCTAGCTACTACTCCTAGGGCCAGCTCTTTGCGGCTTCCCCAGCTTTTCCCACAAGACTAGTCACAAGTGGAGAGTAACAAGGCGCCTCACTCATTTATTTGGGCTTCTAAACTACTACTCCGTCCTGGTTTATTCCTCACCATTGTAATTTGTGCAATTTGACCAAAGATTTAATCGATAAATGTTACTCAAAACACTTAGGCGCTGTGCATCTAGGTGTGTAAGTCATCTTACTAAAACCAAATAATCAAAACACTTAGGCGCTGTGCATTAACTTCAACCTCGCTTTCTTGTTTCTTGACATATCAACCAATAAGAGATAAAGAGTGTGCATGCTTTTAATGACTTGAGATATCAAACACTACATGCAAAGGTTAGTTCATTGCATGTACTATTAATTAGCAAATAAACATTAACGCTTTCGCTTTCTCCTCCTCCTTGGTCACTGCACAAAAAAATAACCACAGAGAAGGAAGCTAAAATAAACAATCAAACGAGCATTTTTGCATTTGTTTTGCATTGAATCGCTTCACAAGCTTGACTAGTGCTGTTTTTCCACTTTTACAAAAACCGCATCGTAATGTTCAAACGCAGCATTTGCACGCATATAAGTATAGTAGTACTCCTCCATCTAGGTGTGTAAGCCCTCCTCTGGTCACCGTGCACAACCAAAGATGACTTATTGACCGACGGAGGAGTAGCACAACCGCAAGCATATATCGAGAGAGACGTAGTCCGATAGTATATAGTAAAGTTTGTGCTATATGCACGTACTTGCAAAATGCGTAATAATACACAACGCTTTCCAAACTTTTTTACATACTTAATTAAGGACGCTAAAATTTCTGAACGTTGGGATTTATCATTTGCGCCCAAAACTAATGAGATCGCTTTACAAAACAAAAATTATACTCCTCCTAAAGCCACGGCGCAGCAGAGCGCCACTTGCGCGCCACGAGTGCCCGGGCGGGTCGCTTCCAGCGCACCGACACAACGCCTTCTTCTCCCTCGCAACTCGCGAGGTGATGATTGGCGGCTTGCGGCGGGCGAGCGATCTCACCGGGTGGTGATCCGCGCCAACAGTACTCCTCCTGGCTGGAAGCGCACCCGTCCACGCATCGCAAGCATAGATGAGGCGCTGCCCGATCCGACTCAGGATCGACCGTGCTCCGCCACCCTCACGCCTCGCACAGCCTTCGCCAAAGAACCAATTGCTTGACTCTCTCGGACGCGACATAGATCTCCCAAAAGCTTGTTGTGCGGCGCTTCTTCCTGCCTTCTTTCTCCTCTATTTTGGCGCGCTCGCCGAGGCAAAGCCCCACAAGGCGACATCCATTTCTTTCCAAAGCTCCACTGGGGCCTGCGGGCGCGTTTTCCTATAGCGGGAGCCGACGGCCTCCGACGCTGCGTGCGGGAGATTGGGAACGCCGACGGCCCACCTCACGCTGCCGCGGGAGAGGAGCGAACGCCGACGCCCTCCTCGACTAGTGGCGAGGAACGAACGGCGACGCCACGCCGCGGGCGAGGAGCGGAACACCGACGCCCTCCACTAGTGGCGGCGAGAACGGAACGGCGACGCGTCAGAAGGCGAGAGCGAACGCCGACGCTCCTCTCACTAGTGGCGGCGAGGAACGGAAAGGCGACGCGGACTGCCCTCACGGTAGCGAGGGGCTAGGGCTTGGGAGGGAGATGCCATGGTGGTTTACGGAGAGGGAGGGGAGGAGATAGCGATGAACGTGAACGTGAGGGGAGGAGATAGCGATGTCGTGGGAGGCATAGTATTTATAGCGAGCAATGGCACACCTACGTAAGATATGGAATGAGTCTGAAGGATTAATCAGGGTCCATTATGCCACGACATGTGGGCCAAGACACGTGCCGGCCAGATGTCGCTGACCCAATGCACCTGGAAAAGTAAAAGCTACGGGCATATTTGTTGGAGTAAATTACGGGGAGCGAGGTGGAAATATTGCTGGTCACAACGGATTGGACGAGCGTGGGGAGGAGAGTCATGCATGCAGATTTTTTCACACGGGTGGAGTGGTGGACCGCCGGAGGGAGAAGGAGAGTTTGCGCATATTGTTTCCACACATGGAGAGGAAAAGATTTGGAGACGAACGGGCTTCCTCGAGGTATGGGGAACGTGCATAATAAGTCATCTTGCATGCCGGCTAGGTATAGTCTCAAGTCATTAAAACATACACGCCCCACATGTTCATATTTCAAGGTGCACTAAATTATTGCATGCGATGATTAAGGCTGGCCATAATGGTGGTATCTTAGCTGGTACACGGAATAGCAAACATGCCGATGTGGCAAAGAATTAAAGAAGAGAGGGGGTTAGAGTAACTAGTGTTCATGCATGCATTGGTAAACACATTTTTTGTGAAGAACGACAACATTAGTTGAGTACTTTTGCAGACTTCAAAACTATTCCACCGCCTCTACTATCTTGCTAAGAGTAGGTGAAATTTTTGAGTCGAGCCCTTTAAACTAGAAGGAGGTAGTGGTACTCTAGCTAGGTGTGTAAGTCATCTTACTAAAACCAAATAATCCCAAACACGAGGCGCGGTGCATTAACTTCTACCTCGCTTTCTTGTTTCTTGACATATCAACCAATAAGAGATGAGGGTGTGCATGCTTTAATGACCCGAGACTATCAAACATGACATGCAAGTTAGTTCATTGCATGCAATACTATTTAATTAGCAAATAAACATTAATGTCTCGCTTTCCTCCTCCTTGGTCATGGTGCACAGCCTAAGATGACTTACTCACCTAGACGAGGGAGTATCAACATTCACAATGTCAAATCAATATTTTTACACTCATTATAAAACGTAGTTCTTATACTCATTATAATCAGTATTGTAGATATTGATATTTTTAGTATAAATTTGGTCGGATTTCATTGATGCCTCGCAAAGCATGGAGGAAGCGGAGCTTAGGGCTTGCATTGCCGGTCTCTACATAGGTATTTCTTCATAATCCTGTAATTTTAGAGACTGATTGCGCTTTTGTGGTAGCATCTCTTGCATCGGGGACTATGACAGTCTCTGCTATGCGTGACTAAGATGAAAGCGTTGAGCATCTCGGTTGATCAACAATCTTCAATTGTCAAAGATTAGCCGCTCGCCAATAAGGTGGCACACTTAATCGCTAAGTATAGCTTTGACAATAGATTAGATGGTATTCTTGTAAATAACGCATCGCCTGGTGGTGAATATTGTATCGAATGAGTGTACCGTGTGGCTGGTTAATTAATATAAGGTGGTGTTTAAAAAAGTATATATTTGGTCAAACACTTTGCAAACGGTTGACGGGAGTAAAAAGGACCGAGGAGTATCATGCATGCGGAGTAGGCAAAAAAATTGCTCATTTATAGCCGGTCGGTCTCAAAGGCGACTCGCGAGGGAGGCGAAGGTCGGGAGGCGCGACGCGACGGAATTAAGTGAAGTTACATCCACGCTACCGCGCATGGCAAGTATAAAGGTATTATACCGTCAGCTACGATATGGGTCTAGTAGACATGACATCTAGTGGGTCCCGATAGTTCTCGAGAACTTTTGGGGGCACCGCTTATCCACGGGCAAGCCAGAACCCCACGCCGTCAGACGCCTACTCGTCCCTCGCTCTTCTACCTCACAAATTCGCTTCCTACCGTCTCCGCCCTTTCACATTAGTTCGCCCTAGTTTTGCGGGTACAACAGTTCAACTTCTCCAACTCCTCCAAAATCCATGGCCTCCCAAATCTCCATGGTCGCCATGAGTACCAAGTTAGAGCCATCAACGGCGATCATCATCGTCATCTACACACGTGGATCCGCGACGGTGAAAGCATGGCTTGCTCGCTTTCACGCATGTTCAACAGTTCAACGGATGAGTGGGTCGGGCTAGATGTTGAGTACACCACAGTCCTGGGACGAGAGAAGGATCTAAAGGACTAAGAGAGGAAGAAGCCCGCCGTGATCCAGTGTTATGTGACATAACGCTTGCTTGGTCTACCACATATGCCATGCCGACGTTGAGTGCCAGGATTTTAAGAACTTCCTCAAGGACAAAAGAGTGAAATTCTATCAGAGGCTTTAAGAACGACAAAGATGTCCCGCCGGATAGGTCTCATTGTAGGCCAGCCCTTCGATCTCCGTAAAAGCCTGGTGTCCTCCTTCAACCGGCAAGCACCATGATTGATCCTTCAGACGCTAAAATGAAGAAACCTCATCACGAAGTTTCATCATGCATGGAGTCGACATTAGATGAAGATCACATCCTGTACGCAGCAATGGATGCCTACCTTTGTTTAAATATCTACATGGGTTGATGAAGAAGGAGCCCAAAGGTCCTGCCAAGCAAAGAAGGCCATGAAGAGGAAGAGGAAGAGGGACGAGGACGAAGTCGAGGACGGACTCGGACCGAGTAGGTGGCAGTGCCGCGCCATGCTGGTTCTACCGCAGTGTCAAGCGGACTAGTTGCTTAGTTTATTTTCAAGGGTGTGTTGTGCCGAGGCCCCAAAGAGAACTATGTTTATGTTCTTTCTCGTTATTTGAACTCTTAGTACGAGAGTAGTACTAGTACTATGTCTTACTACGCTTCTTGCAGCTTGGTACTATCGTCAGATTCTTCGTGTTCTACTGCATTTAATACGCTCGCATTAGTAGTATAATTTGGGTCACGATTTGGAAAGAAGTTCGACGAGCGAAGGAAGAAGACGGCAGAAGAGGTGGAAGAAGCCCTTCTAGCCATCCATGTTGCATCAAACGGCTCACATGAGTCGATCGACCCAAATTGCTCCTTCAGACAGGATCCACGTGGCATTCAAGGTCTCGAAGGTAGATTCCGCGTCCGACCCGTTTGCGGGCTCGACAGCGCGTGACGGCTCGCGCG